>JAYMTO010000244.1:0-14188 GCA_036898065.1 California macrophylla | reverse complement strand
CAGTCCTTGAAGCATTTGGCAATGCTAAGACTGTCAGAAATAACAATTCCAGGTAAGAAACTAATTCCTCTTGAGAAATATAGTTATTCCATATCGTTAATTTCGATTCCTTGCGTTGCTACTATAACTTAACACTCTAGTTATCTTAAGGAGTTCTGACTCATGGACATTTCTTAATCTTACATGCTATCCCACAATATGATATAAGGATGGTGATAAAGGTCCCATATCTATCTCGCACACATTCAACAATTTGTTCAATTATTCAATATTTAGACTTCATAAATTGTTGGTGGTTGGGGATTTATTTCCTCCTAACATTATTATTGGTACAGTCGTTTCGGAAAATTTGTTGAGATTCAGTTTGACAAGCATGGAAGGATCTCAGGAGCAGCTATCAGAACATATCTTCTAGAGAGGTCTCGGGTTTGCCAAGTTAGTGATCCAGAGCGAAACTACCATTGCTTTTACCTTTTATGTGCTGCACCACAGGAGGTATATTGGAGTGCGGAATTTAGCTGAAATGTTCTTATTATACTGTGTTATTTGATCATTTGATTTTATTATTTCTAGCTGAAATTCTTTATGTTAACAGGAAGTTGACAAGTACAAGTTAACCCAACCTAAGGAATTTCACTATCTTAATCAGTCTAGTTGCTATGAGGTGGCTGGGAATAGTGATGCCCAGGAATATATAGCCACTCGAAGAGCTATGGATGTTGTTGGAATAAGTCAAAAGGAGCAGGTATAGCCAATTGAGAATCATGCATTCTAATGCATCAAAACATAGAATCTGGAAGGACCATCATCTCACTCTGTCTGCATGTTTCTGCATGTTAAGGAAGCAATTTTCAGAGTGGTTGCTGCAATTCTTCATCTTGGCAATATTGCTTTTATCAAGGGAAAGGAAGGTGATTCATCAGTTTTGAAGGACAACAAGGCTAAATTCCATCTTAAAACGGCAGCAGAACTTCTGATGTATGGTTTATGTCCTAACACCACTAACATAATTCATTACATTAAGATTCATTTTGTATTGCTGTAATTATTTAATTTTACCTTTTCTTTTCTTTAGGTGTGATTCTCTGGGTTTGGAAGATGCATTACGTAAGCGTGTGATGATCACTCCTGAGGAAGTTATCAAGCGAAGCCTTGATCCTCACAGTGCAGCAATTAGCAGGGATGGGTTAGCCAAGACCATATATTCTCGATTGTTTGACTGGTATAATTGTGGCGATCACAATTAGCAAGCCGTTAAGTTAAGGTCACAGATATAGTCTTCTTAGGCTGGAATGGCTTTAAACGTGTGTATGTCTGGTTATGCAGGCTGGTAGATAAAATCAACAACTCAATTGGACAAGATCCTACTTCTAAATGTCTGATTGGTGTCCTTGACATCTATGGTTTTGAAAGCTTTAAATATAATAGGTAAAACACTCATATATGTATGTGTAAAGTCAAATGAAAAATAATGCAACCATACCTCTTAATTTGTATGGGTTGACAATCTTAATATTAGCATATGATGATGTGCAGTTTTGAGCAGTTTTGTATCAATTTCACAAACGAAAAGTTGCAGCAACATTTCAACCAAGTAAGGTCGTTGATTTATTGAGCCTTAGTAGTGTAGTTGTTGTCTTTGACTTATGATTGTTTCATGATTACTTTCAGCACGTCTTTAAGAGCGAACAAGAAGAATACACAAAAGAGCAGATTAATTGGAGCTACATTGAATTTGTTGATAATAAAGATGTCTTGGAGCTTATTGAAAAGGTAAACTCTTTTGTATTATCATTGATCCTCATTGCTTGGTTCTGAACATAATCTAATGGTTATTGCATCTGTTAGAGTAGTACAAGTAAAATTTAGGGATTTATTCAGTTTCCTTTATAGTCCCTCATTGTACTTAAATATTTAGAATCTTTTATAGTCCCTCATTGTACTTAAATATCAAGTATTTTTATCGGCTAAACCAGGTGTTTAAAAACTTTGGACTCAGGACCTTGTTTATGTAAAAGCAAGGAAAGAGCATCGAAAATTTGATGATTCTCAAAAAACCTTTTAAGATTAATGTATCAGGTAATGAGCTCAAAGACCACCCTTATAATGGAGGACTTTTTGCTACTTAGGGTGCCGCTGCTGGGACTTGAACCCTAGTCTCCAGGATCTAAGTTCAAGTGCTTGTCCAACTACCAAGCTTTGGTACTTAAATATTGAATTATAAGGAATTGTTTTCCAAGTTTAACATGCTATGAGAGCCTGGTTAAGACTAATTCGTTTTATCTCTCCTTTTCGGCGAAGCTTATCGTTTTTGAAGAAATCTAGCTCGATTTTGAGCTTTTCCTATACAGCAACGAATAAAACATTTCGGGAGACCAACCCTCAAAATCGTGCCGCGAAATGACGTTACGCGTCGCCATCAGAGATTGACTTTTCCTCGATGCTGCTGCATATCTTCCATATTCTGATCATCCTTTGTTAGTAGACACCATCCTTTCTTTGTCCTCCCTTTTTAGCACCCTCTTTCATGTATTTTTGCTATTCTCTCTTTGTTGGTGTCTTTAATCTCTCATTCTTTGGTCTCCCTCCTTGGGAACCTTAGCCTCTTCATTTATAAAAATTTGACTTTTACTTATAAAAAAGTCTGTATTGTGTGTGTTCGTGTCTGAATTTGTGCTTTACAAAATCTAATTTGTTCATCCAAGGGTAGGGAAGTACTGCTGTTGTGCATGATTGAGAATGCAATGTTCTTTTCCTTTTTGTTGAACTGAACCCTTAACTCTGTGTGATTAATTATTAGAGGAAATTCCATAAAACTACTTTTATGAATCACCCACAAACTGAAAACTACCTCATGAAAAAAATATGAATTTTGATCTACCCTTTGTTTAAAACACTGCACTTACGAAAAATTCCATTAAAATGGACGAAAATGCAAGATGTTCCATTAAAATGGATGGAATTTTTTTATTTTTTTTCAATACGACAGAATTGCACTGAATGAAAAATAAATAATATTTATTTTAATTATTCTTCATCATTTTAGTTATTTAATTGTTAAAATTATTATTATTTTGATTACTTATGGAAACATTGTTATTTTCAAAAGTACACGGGTAAAGTAGTCATTTAAAAAACACAGAAATCTAACTGTGAACAATTTTGCAAACAAAAGGTAGTTTAAAGTTCATATTTTTTCAAAAGGTAGTTTTCTGTTCATGGGCAATTCGTAATGGTAGTTTTAATAAATTCCCCGTAATTATTATCTTATTTGATTCAAAAAAATTTTCCTCTTGCAGAAACCTGGTGGAATTATTGCTCTCCTAGACGAAGCTTGGTAGAGTATTTTCTATGCCTTTGCATTGTCATTTTCTAATTTTATCTTATGGGAACATGGTTTTTTACTGTACAAGTTTTGAATTCCACTTTGCTGTTGTAAAAGTCTTAGAAATGCTTGTTTTGCTTTTGACTACATGGAGCTACAAGTAGAATTGAACTTGTCATTTTTTATTATGTATTAGCATTGATTCTTTCTGTCTTTTCAGCATGTTTCCAAAGTCAACACACGAAACATTTGCAAATAAGCTTTACCAGACATTTAAGACTAACAAGCGCTTTATCAAGCCAAAACTTTCACGCACGGATTTCACCGTTGACCATTATGCTGGGCAGGTATGACTGGTCTATAAAGCATCATCACCGTGTAGCTGATGCCTCAGTTTGATCCTTGATCAGATTGTACTTTTTTCAGGTTCAATATCAATCTGACCAATTTTTGGACAAAAACAAGGACTACGTGGTTCCTGAACATCAAGACTTGTTAGGTGCTTCCAAATGTTCTTTTGTAGCAGGGCTTTTTCCTCCACCTCCAGAAGAGTCAAGTAAATCCTCCAAGTTTTCTTCTATTGGTTCTCGTTTCAAGGTATTCTGGCTTTCTAATGCTTTATGATTTTTCATTAAATAACAAAACGGGGAAGGAAGTTAAAAGGAACCTATATTATAGTATCGAATGCCACTTCTCCCACATATTCAAAGGCCTTCTGATGCTACGAAGTCTGACACTAGTATCGTAATGATATGAACAGCTACAACTACAATCGTTAATGGAAACACTTAACTCCACAGAACCTCACTACGTCAGATGCGTAAAGCCAAACAACCTTCTTAAACCTGCCATTTTTGAAAATGTCAACATCATGCAACAACTGCGCTGTGGTGTAAGTGAAACTCAACTTCTTACTTTTCTTACGTGATTATCATAAATACTTGATATGCTTCTCTTTGTTATTTAATTGTTCTGTACAACCACAAATGGTTATCTCTATAGGGTGTTTTGGAAGCAATCAGAATCAGTTGTGCTGGATACCCTACTCGCCGTGCTTTCTTTGAGTTTATAAATCGATTTGGGCTTCTTGCCCCAGAGCTCTTAGAAAAAACGTTAAGTACCCTCTTTTAGATTATTTTTCAGTTTTGAGCATGAAAAAGTCTTGAATCATATTCCTGCTTGATTGTTAAAGTATCTTATGAATTTGAAGTTCGTTGGTGAAGTCTGCTACTCATACTTGAATGAGCGCATATGTTCTTATTCTCGACTGTTTCATTTCATGAGCAGCGACGATGAAAAAGTTATTTGTCAGAAGATTCTGGAAAAGACTGGCTTGAAAGGGTTTCAGGTAAAAGCCAGAACTTTCTTTGCTGCTTCTGTAACAGCTGATAAGATGAAAATAATTTTTATAGTAGTCATTGATGGCCTTTTAATGGACATGCAGATAGGTAAAACAAAGGTCTTCCTAAGAGCTGGTCAGATGGCTGAACTAGATGCATTGAGATCTGGGGTTCTCAGTAATGCAGCCAAAATTATTCAGCGGCGTATACGAACTCATATTGCTCACAGACATTTTATCGCAACACGAAAGGCTACCATTGCCTTGCAATCTCTGTGCCGAGGTGAGCTATCTTAACATCTGGGTGTATAAGTCTGATATGGTAATATGTTTTGAGAGTACTCAGTTGTACTGGAAAGATTTATTATATAGTTCTACTAATTAATCTTTGCTATTTCTTACCTGGTTGCATATCTCCATTGAAACAGCTAATTGCTTTATTGAATTTATAATATAAACTCATGTATACGACTGGCAGCAAGCTTGGCAGGCGATGTTTTTCAGTACAGGCGTAGTCAGGCTGCTGCTGTAAAAATTCAGAAGCATGTAAGGAGATACCATGCCAAAAATACCTACAGAGCACTCTGGGCCTCTGCGACTGTTTTGCAGACAGGTTTAAGGGCCATGGCTGCTCGTAAAGAATTCAGATATAGGAAGCAAACTAAAGCTTCAATTTTCATTCAGGTTTATATCCTTGATTATACATCTTACTTGAACGATTCTTTCAGTGTTAAAAGCTAAACTATCTTTCTTGAAATTTGGTTAAATGCAGGCAAGGTGGCGTTGTCATAAGGCTGCCAAGTACTTCAAGAAGCTCTTGAAAGGAGTGGTACTTGCACAGACCAGAAGGAGGGGAACAATTGCAAAGAGAGAGCTTAGGAAACTCAAAATGGTTGGTATTGGATAATATTTCGTATTAAACTTTATTATTCATATTTTAGAAAGGATGTGCAATCCAACTAAAAACTCAAGAAAAAGGGTGGAGGCCTCAATAAGATTTATCCCTTGATAAAAATTTAAAATCGGACTACATATATCGGTTTAGGTTCCCCAACTAGAAGGTCAACCTTGTTGGATATGTCATTTGTCTCATATTTAGTTATTTTCTTTTATATTTATTCAATGTGGGCTTCATACTTCAACATGTTGAACTTTCACATACGTAGAATGTAGATTTAGTGACCGTTTCATGAGCATATTGAGGCCTCCATCCATTAACTTGAGTTTTTTTGGGTTGGACTAGTTTATATAACTTAAAACCCACATGTTTGGTATGCTCAATGGCTACTTGCTATGTAAAATTCTCAGTCTTATACCCCCCATGAACTTGGATTTTTAAACTTCTCCAACTTGTTGCAGGCTGCAAGGGAAACTGGTGCACTTAAAGAAGCAAAGGATAAACTTGAGAAGCATGTGGAGGAACTCACATGGCGTTTGCAATTGGAGAAACGCTTAAGGGTAATTTGATATTCTATAGGTTGACATTGCTTATTATATAAGACTAGAATTTAGAAATATATCAACGTTTTTTGTTTAGCAATTAAGGTTTGACATTTAGCAATAAAAGCATTATACCATGCAGTAATTATTCTGTCTGTCAGTGAATAGTTTTAATGGGTGCCCTAGTCTTTTTTCCACCTCTTTCAGTTCCTTTATCCCTTGAGATAATTTTCAATACGAAGAACTTAAAAGGTATAATTGATTCTATTTGCTGCGTTTTTCATCATGTTTTTTTTTTTGTTTGCAGACTGACTTAGAAGAAGCCAAAGCACAGGAGATAGCTAAATTGCAAGAATCGCTACAGGCAATGCAGGCGAAAATTGACGAATCAAATGCATTGCTTGCCAAAGAACAAGAGACTTCAAGAGAGGCCATTGAAGAAGCACCTCCTGTCGTTCAAGAAACCCAAGTTCTCGTTCAAGATACCGAACAAGTCGAAACCTTAACAGCAGAAGTAGAAAGCCTAAAGGTGAGGCTCACTTAATAGAAAGTAGTTGTTCCATTCATTAAAAGAATGGTCAATAATTATCATTGCCTTTCCAATTCTAACATTTTGCATCAAATATCAACTGAAGTCTTTCACTAAATGATAAAAGTATGTTTGATAAGTTGTTTTCCATTATAAAGTTAACATCCGAAATGAAAGATGTTCTTTTCCTTCTTATTTGATGGTTGAACTGAAACTCTGTAGTTGAACATGGCATCATGTACTGAAGTGATCATGGTAATTCATTCAATAATAACAAAGTACCCAGACCAGACATCTCTCTGGCATAATGGATATAGATATTCTTGGAGGACAAGCAATTTTGTGTGACTGACATAAGACATAGCAAGATCTAACTTAAGTCAAGATGTCATATCTTTGAGTCAAAATTATAGAAATGTTACATTCAGCTTGATGATGCTTAAAAATCAAGTTTTGTTCTTAAAATTCGAGCTTGTATGGCATTCTAATTAGAATAAGTTTTTGATATGACATGTGGCAAATGAGAATACATACTGATATTCCAAAATTTACTTGATGAATACTTATTTTTAGGTTGATGTATTCAGTTTTTGGAAGAAATGAAAAATACTTGGAGTTCTATGTTATATTTGTTGAGGTTTAAAAGATTCGGTTATCAGCAAGTGGATCAGTGACATAGAAGGGTCCAATCTATAATACTATTAAGTCACTTATGTTCAGCATGTTTTCTTGCTGTACACATTTGGTCATATCACATATGTTATGCTCACAAATGATATAGTCTCATTTTTTCCAATTGTGATTTCATCTTCTCTCAGGCCCTATTGGAGTCAGAAAAACAAAAGTCTGAGGATTGTGAAAGGAAATACATGGAAGCCAATGAGGCAGCTGAAGACAAACATAAAAAGTTGGATGAAACAGAGAGAAGGGCTCAGCAACTTCAGGAATCTTTCAGCAGGTATTCACTGACCTTATTTATTTCATATTTAATAAAATGTCATGCTTGGATATGTAAGATATGGTTTCCATTGAATCATTATAATCATAAAGCAGGAACGATGAGTTGTTGCAGATGACAGTGATGTTAATCATATTATCACTCGTGAGCACGATACAGAACAGAATCTGCCTTCATATTGTTTTGGTCTCACTTAAAGAACTTATAAGAATACTAATCTCCTTTTCTCCTAATAAACTTATTGTTTCTCCTTCCATTTTTATACACATTAGTGTTTTCTTTCTAGCGGATATAAATCTTCCCGAGTCATTCCTTTTAAACTTTAGCATATTTCAATTTTACATTCTTCGGAGTTTAAGGGCCAAAATTAGACTAGCCTTTAGTTCAACGAAACTTACGGTTAATATCAAGTGATAAATGTTGTTTCGGAAGTATGTTTAATTTTCAAAAGAACATTTTTAGATGGAGGATGCCATTGTATCTATCACTATGATTTACTGTTACATAGATGCTGAGGAATTGATGATGGTTGGCCATCATAGGCGCTATTTTTTCTTTTTCTTTTTTAGGAGTGGTGGTAGGTTCTGGAAACCCATGCCTCACTCTGCATTTTGCAATGGGAGATTCTGTGCTGCCTTGACAAATGCTTATTGGCATGACATATATTATTTTGATCAGTATGGTACTGAAACATTGTATTACAGCTAAAATGAGGCCGTGAAGTTATCAGAATGATGCTTCCTAACGTCTGTTTTTTTATACCAAAAATCATTATCTTAACTCAGTAATCAGTCTCCTTGTTTTGGGTGGTATAATATCTGAAATCTATGCACGTCTCTTCACTCTCTTCCTTCAATGCCAGAGCGTCTCCACTAGTTTATGTATGGCTATGATGTAATCCTGGTCATCCTTCAACGGGAGAATAGTTCAATTCTGAGTCAACTCCCTCTTTTGTCTTACAGAACCTTTTTATTATGAAGCTAGCATTAAACAAGTATAACTGTTGACCTCTTGGTTGAATATGTTTGCTTCTTTTCCTGTTTTAGTGACATCTACTGAATGTCCATCTCTGTTAACATGCTGAGTTGAAACCAAACAGTGTATCTCAATAATATATGAAGGTGTGTATATACCTCTTCTTATGATGTATCTCAATGTTCTTAGATGCGTTTCAGCATCATATTAGTGTTTTCATCATTGCACCAGTTGTCTACTTTGTAATATGGAATTCAGACCAGTTTACAATAACTGGGTGTTGAGTCTAATTAGTTTGTACTATGCTTAACATACTTTGATTTACTTTGGGAAGAGACTTCTCTAATTGGTTAGCTTAAAATTACCACTGCTAATCACCAACTAGGAACATCTATAATAAAATTCCTTCATGGGTTGTTAGATACCACATTAAATTGATTTGTCAGGACATTAACAATGCTAATAAAGAGTATCACCTTCTGGATTAAAGTAAGGATATTTGCTGTATTGTTTTATTGGGTGCAGAAAATTGATCAACTACCTTCCCGTTTCAGTGCATGAATTGATATATAAACTCCTAGTAAAAACACTTTCCTATTGTGGTTTCTATGATTAGGCTAGAAGAGAAGCTTACCAATTTAGAATCAGAGAACAAAGTTCTACGACAACAGGCAGTGTCACTGGCACCGAATAAGTTCCTGTCAGGACGCTCCAGATCAATAGTCCAGGTACTTTTGGAGATGGAATGTATTACTTTCAGAATTTTATAATATGATATCGTGGGTTTTAATGGATTGCTTGTTTTCCCAATGACCGGCAGAGGGTTGATAGCACCGGTCATGGTGGAGGAGAGGTAAAGACACCACGAGGGGTGAGTCTAAGTTGTCTTTAATTTACAATTGTAATCAAAAGAAGAATTTTCAATAGTGAAGTTTTTTTAATGACTTTTTCTGGTTTGAGTAGGATTTGCACAGTCCATCAATGAACCAACGGGATGAAGTAGATGACAAACCTCAAAAAACACTAAATGAGAAGCAGCAGGAGAATCAAGAATTGCTCATTCGATGTATTGCTCAGCACTTGGGCTTTTCAGCTAACAGACCAATCGCTGCCTGCATCATATACAAATGCCTTCTACAGTGGAGATCTTTTGAAGTTGAGCGGACTAGCATTTTCGACCGGATCATTCAAACTATAGGCCATGCTATTGAGGTTTCAGATACCTAACCTGACCTTTGTTTGGAATATTTGTTTTCTATTCTAAAAATTAGTAGTCTTCTCTAATTTGAATGCCAATTTGGATTTCAGACCCAAGATAACAATGATGTCTTGGCATATTGGTTATCCAATGCCTCAACACTTCTTTTATTACTTCAACGCACACTCAAAGCAAGTGGTGCAGCTGGAATGGCTCCACAACGCCGCCGATCATCGTCAGCCACTCTCTTTGGGAGGATGACACAAGTAAGTACAAGGAATTTAGTACATTTAGATTAGAATGTCTTAAAAAGTTGCACTCTTTGAGTGAGGGTTTCATGTTTTTGTTATTTGTTCCTTCAGAGTTTCCGTGGAACTCCACAAGGGGTAAATCTTTCTTTGATAAATAGTGGGCTCAGTGGTGGAGTGGACACTTTACGGCAAGTTGAAGCCAAGTACCCAGCTTTGCTGTTCAAACAGCAGCTTACTGCATATGTGGAGAAGATTTATGGAATGATTCGGGATAATTTGAAGAAAGAAATTTCCCCATTGCTAGGATTGTGCATCCAGGTATCTAAACTGCTTAGTAGCGTAGTCCATATGGAGAAAAATGTTCTGAAAAAAAGATGCAGTAATGCTTTGATGTTTTTAATCTATTTGTTTTTCTCAATATGTAATTATTGTGGATATATAAATGATGACATAGGCTCCAAGAACATCTAGAGCAAGCTTGGTTAAGGGAGCACGTTCAGTTGCAAACACTGCAGCACAGCAAGCTCTGATCGCTCATTGGCAAGGAATTGTAAAGAGTCTCAGCAACTTCTTAAACACTTTGAAAGCAAACAACGTAAGTGGACATTTTCTTTTTATATTGTTTCAGTTCTCTCCTGCTTTTCTAATGCTCTATAATCTACTCTTAAAAGATTTAGAATAAAGACTGGATTTAGATGTCTTACTCATATTCATGGTAGTATCAGCTTTCCGATCCTATGAATTAATGTCTTGTTAACTTATTTTAAATTAGATTTTTCTAGTTGATGATTTTGATTGTTCATTCTCAATGCATATTTTGAGAAATTCTTCTGTACCATTTTCTCGCTCTTTTTCCAGGTGCCCCCATTCTTAGTTCGAAAGGTGTTCACACAAATTTTTTCTTTCATCAATGTTCAGCTGTTCAACAGGTAGTTTAGCTTTCTGCCTTGTAGTTGTGCTTGTAATTGACAATGGTACGTCTCTTATATGTACTTTTTCTGCCGGCTCAGTCTTTTGTTAAGACGAGAGTGTTGCTCATTTAGCAACGGAGAATATGTTAAAGCTGGCCTGGCTGAGTTGGAGCACTGGTGTTACAAGGCAACTGATGAGGTACCTTAAAACGCGACCCCCTTAGTTAGTGCATAGGTGATAGTAAAATATTTATAGTACATAACACAATCAAAATTCTATTGCAGTATGCAGGTTCGGCTTGGGATGAGCTGAAGCATATTAGACAGGCCATTGGTTTTCTTGTAAGCATTTTGGCGTCCATTTTATTCTCTTATTTTTCCTTGTGATTTTCGATCCTCGTTATGATATTTAATAAGAAAGTGATGACATGAAGTTTGCCGAATTTTGTTATTCCATTCAGGTCATACATCAAAAACCGAAGAAAACACTAGATGAAATCAGCCATGATCTGTGCCCAGTGAGTGACATGTTGGATCCATAAACTATAAAAGTTCTTGGATGGTTATATGTGTGACTCAATTCTCTATTTACAGGTGCTTAGTATACAGCAGCTATATCGTATCAGTACGATGTACTGGGACGACAAGTATGGAACCCATAGTGTGTCCCCAGATGTAAGTAGGCATGAATGGGTCTCAAACTAGGTTGACCATGGAGCTTTATGTCATATGATGAATGCTTGTTTTCAGGTTATATCCAATATGAGAGTGTTGATGACTGAAGACTCAAACAATGCAGTGAGTAGTTCGTTCCTGCTGGATGATGATTCGAGGTAACATGTAACGATGAATTATCTGAATCCAATTTTTAAGGTGAAATCTGAAATTAAGGTTGATGGTGCAGCATTCCGTTCTCAGTTGATGACTTATCGAAGTCGATGGAGCAGATAGACATATCGGATATAGAACCTCCACCACTTATCCGTGACAACTCCGGCTTCAGTTTCTTGCTGCCGCGTCCCGACTGATGACTCTAAATGCAACAAACAATACTTCTTTTTAATAATGTTAGGTTTAGTTTCTCTTTGGAGGATGGAAATGCTATTAAAAAAAAGGTGGAAGGTTCAGTGAAGTTAGGTAGGTAGGTGGAAGAAATGTTGAGTTCACCTACCTACCTCAGATGAAATAATATGAACATGACACTTTGTTGGCTCTAAATCTAAGTGTGCTCATTTTTCATGTGTTTCATCCAATGCACACAAAGAGCAACATATCACAATAACATCTTATTGGAACCATGTTTAGATGCTCCTCCTGCTTTTTTGGAACATCGACACAATCAACCTAGAATCACAGAATTGTATATGCCAAAAATTCATGCAGGTAATTACAGTGCCATATCAAAAGGATCTATCACTTTCAAATACACTGAAATTTTGAAGATGTGTTTAACTTCTCAAAATGTGAATTTAAGTTTGTTTTGTACCATGCTACATCACTCAATACCAGCCGCCTAACCCAGTTTCACACAAAAGCTAACCTCTTTGACATATGTGATATCAACATCCACGGGACAAATAAGGAAGCAGCTCATTCAATACATCGACCATGTTCCATTTATTACCATACTGTGATTTTTGAAGGTATGCAAATGCTTCCACTAGAAAGTGGTTCATCAAGCCATGCATGCTATCACTGAACAAATTATGAGTTTTTTTAGTTATGCACTTCCCTCATTCCGGGTTTTGTTTTTCTTATTGAACCAAATATATAAGCGAATTTACTTCAATGCGCATCCACTTCACAAAACAATACAATACGATAGAGGGAAAACAAAGAGGAAATCAGAAATTCTTATTAAACCCCAGTTTTATATGATTCCGGATGAATTATAATTGAACATGTCCACACCTCCATCACTTCAATCTATCATCAAACAAGTAAACAACCCACAATGCAAGAAAAAAGTATCAGATATAAAAACATAAACCAATGGAAGTGGACATGAAAATCTATTGGAATGAGTGCACCACAACACCAAGATCAGTCCCACACAAGTTTCTTATTGATCCCCAGATTCATATTATTCTAGATGAGTTATAATTCTGCAGATTCCCACCTCTATCTTTAGCAGACAAGTAAACAACAATCCACAAAGCATGAGAATACAAAAAACATAATCAACTATCTAAAAAAACATAGAACAATAGAAATGGAGCTGGAGCTGGAGCTGGAAATCATCTTGGATAGAATCCACGCAAGCAGTCATTCACATGAAAATAAAATTAAAAAAAAAGCTGATAAGAGGAGGAATGGGTCCTCAACACTTACTTCACTTGGTCATCAAGTCCACTCCACTCTTTCCAGCAATGATAACAGCAGTTGCCATATCCAAGAACAAGCCATGATCGACCACCCCCTCCAATGCCGCTATCTCCTTCCCGGCCGACAATGCGTCCTTGATCGGCGTCTTGAAATACAAGTCTACGATGTAATTGAAGTTATCGGTAACGTAAGGCTTGCCATCACCATCTAATCTCAGCTTAGCCTCCACACCTTCCGCCTTGAACAGACCCTGAAGCCTCACCAAATTGTACTTCCAGCAGAACTGCACAACCTCCACAGGCATGGCCAATCCGCTCCCTCCTAGGCCGGTGACCAATTTGGTCTCATCGGCGACCACGACGAACTTGTCGGAGGCGGCCTCCACCATTTTCTCCCGCAAGAGTGCCCCGCCGCGCCCTTTGACCAAATTGAGATCTGGGTCGACCTCATCGGCGCCGTCGATGGCGAGATCGAGGCGAGGGTGGTCGTCGAGGATGGAGAGAGGGATGCCCAGAGAGCGGGCCTGCTCCTCGGTGCGCTTGGAGGTGGGGATGCCGACAATGTCAGTCAATTGGCCGGATTTGAGGAGCTCGCCGAGCTTGGAGACGACGAAGGCGGCGGTGGAGCCTGTGCCGAGGCCGAGAACCATGCCGCTTTTGACATAGTCGACGGCCTTGTCGGCGGCGAGCTTTTTGAGATCGTCTTGGGTCAGGGTTGGGGCGGATTGGGCTCTGACGGAGATGGATCGGTGGCGGTGGGTGGTTCCGATGCGGAGGGAGGTGGGGTGGAAGAGGACGAGGTTGTTGTTGTTGTTGCGGTGGTGGAGAGAGGAAAGGGAAGATAAGGAGGCGGCCATATGGAAGTGAGTGAGTAACGTTAGAGAAGAAGAAGAAGAAGAAGAAGAAAAAGAGAAATGGAGTGTGAATTTGTGAGGAGG
>JAYMTO010000243.1:0-14190 GCA_036898065.1 California macrophylla | reverse complement strand
TGCTCACCCTACCCACCCCGCCCTCGTTTCACCCCGTCGGGTCCGAATTTTTTTTGCCATCCCTATTAAATTTATTTGTTGCTTGATACAATCCTGATTAAATACTGAGAGACATGTATCCTTAATAGTATTTGTTTGTATTTATACTATAATCAATGAATAATATGGCAAGCAATGTATTCCTTCATGTATTCCTAAAACCCTACTTCCTCTCTTGCCGCCTCTTCTCTTTAACCTTCCGTTTACACTTTCTCTCCTTGTATGCAATGGCTAACTCTAAATTTCATCCAGCCTTAACCGAGACTAACATCAGGAATGCAATCCATGTTACATTGGAGATGGAGAAGTGTCACTACTCCTCTTGGACTGAACTCTTCAAAATACGCTAGAGTTCACCATGTTCTAGACCATATTCTCCCATCATTGAAAGCTAGCGTTGTCGTCAACCCTATTGCATCCGTGGTTGCCTAACCCGACAATGATCCAGCCGCAATGGAACAAGTTGCTAATAAGCTGGCCTCTGACCCTCTTGTCGCAATTGCAGCCGCTCCCATGGCTCAGATCCTCATGATGAACTCTGGATTCGGTTGGATGTCATTTTTCTCTGACAGATCTATGACACCATCTCATCCGACTTTCTTCAGACCATCATTCAACATGATTCAATAGCTCGTCGTGCTTGGACATCCGGAGGAACATATTTAAGCACAATAGGTATTCTCGAGCCGTTTACTTAAAGAATCAAATTTTCTCTTGTTCGTTTGGATAGTTTTTCTAACATATCTGTCTATTGTCAGAAGCTCAAAACCCTTGCAGACCAATGTTGCAGCTCTGGCCACTGAACATCGCCTGATCTTCCATCTCGTAGCAGGACTCACCGACAACTATGATGGAGTTTCCACCATGATCAACAGAGCAATCCACTTTCTCTATTTTACAAGGTCAGGTCGCAACTTGTTCTTGAGGAAATGCTCCAGGTGAAACAAGCTCAATTCACGTTTCCCTCTACTGACGCGACTCTCATTCATAGAGTATCTGCTCTAGACTCTACCAAACCACAACCAGTTGTTGATCGATCTCCTTGCGGCCAATCCCACATACAGGGCTTGCAGACATCGCGGCCGAGGCCACAACTTGGGTCTCAGCCTCGGCCTCTCTTTAGGTCACACTCAGTTCTGTGGCCGAATACACAATGGGGTGGGGGTGGACGTGGAGTCCGTTTCAACAGACCTAGGGAGGGCTTCTTCCTTCACAACATTAGAATGCGCATCCTTGTCTGTATCCTTCCGTCCCTGCTCGACCGCAACATGATATTCTTGGACCTAGGCTACCACGAGCCAATGTGATTCAACAAGTCTTATCCTGACTCCCACGTGGTTCCTACAAACATCGATAAGGTCATGCACACCATGACTCTTCAATCACCAAACAATAATTGGTATATGGATTGTCTTATGTTAACTTGAGCAATACTCACCAAATCATAGTCAGGAATGGTTATGGCATTCCTATATGTGGCCAAGTTCAATCCACCCTCACATCGCCTAACCCATCTTTAATTCTTCGTAACGTCCTACATGAACGAAAGTTAACCAAAAATCTTATACACGTTCTCGTTTTGTTACTGATGGTAATGTATCTCTTGAATTTGATCCATTTGATTTTTCTACGAAGGATTTTGGACTGAAATCTCGATTACGAGATGAAATAGGCTTGACAAACTTTACTCGGTTATGGCTTGTGCTCCGTCCTCTTCACCTCATGTTTTTCATTTACTGCGTTGCCTCTTACCCTTTGGCATGAACTATTGGGTCATCCTAGGCCTTCTGTATTTAGTTCTTTATTTCAACATAAGTTAATCCGTGTAATAAACAAATGAACTCTATTTGTTCTTTTTCATTTATGGAAAACAAACTAAGTTACCTTAAACTGCTTCTTTGTCCACTACTCCTTTACCGTTTGACATAATCCATTGGACATCTCCAATTTTAAGCACATTTGGTCATAAATACTATATATTTGTTTCTTGATGATTATACAAATTTCCTGTGTACTTTTCCCATAGGTAACAAATCTTAGACATTTTTGTGTTTATGTCATTTTTACATAGTTTGGCTTTCCTATCAAATATTTTCAGTGTGATAATAGTAAAGAATTTGATATATGTTATTCATAATTTTTGTACCATTAATGAAATGGTTTTTCGATTTTCATGACCTCACACATCCTCTCATAATGGAAAGGTTGAGAGTAAAATTCGCTCGTTTTTGGCATCATGCTCTTATTATGGCAACCTATCTTCGTAATATCATTCTCACCAAAAGTTTGGACCATCAATCTTCTACTCAAGTATTGTACCTCAAAATTTCCAGTTATGATCATTTTAGAGTTTTGGGCTTCTACTTCTATTCACAAACTTCAAAGTAGGTCCACATCATGCGTTTTTCTGGGATTTCCAAGAAACCACCGGGGAAGGGATACAAATATTTTGACATTTCATCTGGTAAATTATTTATTTCAAGACACGTATAATTTGACGAACAACACTTCCCTTTTAGTACTTCCACTCCACACCACCCTTGGCCACTAACTATTAGTTCCTAGATGGCCACATCCCTCCCGTTATTGTCAAACACATAATTTACCATAATAGTCAGCTTCATCCCTACCCATATTCTTCATTACTGCCTACACCTACCGTACACCACCATCCTCTATCCTCACCGCCTGTGCCTACATCACACAACAACCCCACCTCATCCCATACCCATGAATCCTAGACCACATGCTCCTCACCCAAACGAGACCCTAGCCCAACTCCTCTAGTACTCTTTGTCACAGACCCAATACCGATCAACACTCACACCATGAACACCCGTCGCAAGCGAGGAATCACAAAACCTCGTCAACATCTTAACCTCTCGACCACAACTTTTACCTCGCCCATCTCGTCCACTCCTCGGGCAAATTTCCTTGACCCTATTAGATTGCAACTATGCATGACGAGTACAACACCCTTATTGATAATAAGACTTTGGTTCTGGTTACTCGACTTTCTAATACTAATATTATCCGGACTATGTGAATATTTTGTCATAAACTACAATATGAGTGCTCTTTTGAGCATTATAAAGACTGTCTTGTAGAGGTGGTCATTCTCAACAGGTTGGAGTAGATTGAGAAGATACATTCAACCCGGTAGTCAAATCGGCTACCGTCCGCACTGTACTCAACATTCCACGTCTTAGGACTGGCTGATACATTAACTTGGCATCAAGAATGTTTTCCTCCGTGATCATCTTTTTGAGACGGTGTATATGCATCAACCAATGAATTTTCGCAGTCGAACTCATCTTGATTATGTTTGTTTATTACAAAAATCGTTGTACAAGCTCAAGCAAGCTCCTTGAGCTTGGTATCAACAATTCACTGATTTTGTCTCCACCATTGGATTTTCTCATAGCAGGTTCAATCATTCACTCTTATATATCCACAGGGATCTCATATTGCGTACCTTTTGTTGTATGTGGACGACATCATTTTGACCGCCTCTAGTGATGGACTCCGTGTCTCGATTATGTCTCACCAAGATTCTAAGTTTTCCATGAAGGATCTTCGGTATTTATCTTATTTTGTTGGGTATTTTTATCACTCGCTATTCAGGAGGTATTTTTCTCTCTCAACGACAATATTCTCAAGAGATTATTAGTCGTGTTGGTATGAGTTCATGCTCTCCCTCTGCTACTCCAGTTGACACCAAGGGGAAACTTAGCGCCTCTACTGGATCCGTGTTTTCGCAACCCATGTTCTTGCAATGGCTTTGCAGTATCTCGCGTTTACTCGTCCAAACATTGCTTATGTCGTTCAGTAGACATGTCTTCACATGCATGACTCTCTGGATTGTTACATAAGCGTTCTTAAGCGTATTATTCAGTATATTTAAGGTACATTTCACTTATGACTCCACTTATATTCCCCGACACTACTTCTCTTGTGTCTTACATCAATCCAGATTGGGCAAACACGTCAAGTTGGTCATCTGTTTTGTTCGTGAGAAGGTTGCAAATGGGCATGTTCGTGCTCTTCATGTCCCTTCTCGATCTCAAGTTGCATATATTTTCACTAAAGAGCTCCCGCAAGTTCTCTTCACAGATTTCAGATATAGTCTCAACGGCCAAGAATATCCCATTATGACTTCAGGAGCGTGATAGATACTAATCTATTTTGTATTATAGATACTAATCTATTTTGTATTATAGATAGATAGTATTATTCAAATATATTTGTATGTCCTTATTGATAAACTATAACTTGTATATATATACCAAGTCATCAATAAAGGGAAGCAAGCATTGAAAGCCAACAATTGCATTGAAAAGTCATATAGACAAAACGAAAGTGGTTGAGATGCATATGATGTTGCGCCTATAGACGAGAAGATAGAAGAACACATATTACGATGGTTTAGTCCTATGCAACATAAGCCAATCGAGATACCAAATAGGAAGGTGGAGAGTATGAGTTTAGGAATGTAAGATATCATAAGGACGACGAAAAAAGATATGAACATATGTTATTCATAACCATTTGGAGGATAAAGGTATCATCATAAATAATGAAAAATTATTCATGTGGATGACTCAATGTGTTTTGCATTTAATTGTATAGAGATATCCAATTGAATGAAAAATGACTAAGTTTTTCTTGTTGTTTCTCATTTGTTATAAAAAATAGTAATTATTGCAAAAAAAAAGGTATCATGTACTATCAGTTTTTTACATGTTGCT
The DNA here is from genome assembly GCA_036898065.1 of California macrophylla. Classification (NCBI taxonomy): domain Eukaryota; kingdom Viridiplantae; phylum Streptophyta; class Magnoliopsida; order Geraniales; family Geraniaceae; genus California; species California macrophylla. Next base: position 9,403 of record JAYMTO010000243.1, on the reverse strand, counting down.
GCCCTCACTTCAAACCGTCGCAAAGTTTGACCTTGAACTTGTATTTTATTTTATTTTATTTTATGTCATTTTCTTTTAAAAACATGATTTTTCCCTTTTAAGTTATAAGTTCAAAAAAATAAGATGTGAAAAAATTCAAAATTTTCATCGCCTTAATTTTCTTCCTCTATATACTTAAGGGTGTGCATTCGACTAGTGATTCGATTACTAATAATTTTGTAGATGACCAAAATCAGCGACTATCAAATTCTACTATCGTATTCAAAATTTTCCATTCTATACTAATAAATTTTAAATTGATTAATAAATATAATACATTTTTTTGTTTATATCTCATGATAAGTCGATTATATTCACTAATCAGTTAATATTGATTAATTATCAAATCAAATCAAAATAATTTGATTAATTCTATTAAGCTAGTTGAATGAAAAATCGATTATGATAGTAAAATTTGAAAATAAAAAAGAATTGGATTATGTTATTTTTCGTATATTTTTTAGTTCTAAATTTTAAGGACAAAATCATTATTTTAAAACAAATTGACTTGAAGTACAACAAAATAGATCATGATCCAGAACGTCTGAAGGTAAGAGCACCAACCTGCAAAACATTGATCGTAGACTCTATTTTGTTTTCCAATTGTCCTAAAACATGTGTACACATATGTTTTTAATGGGTCCTACTTTTTCGGCTCAAAAGTCATGGGCTTAATGGAAAGTTGGGCCTGCAAATATTTCTTTCATGTCGAAGGCCATTACTTAGTTTACAACCCAGCCAGAATTTTGTTTTGAAACGACAGAGGATTATCCGTCTTCATCTGAAGTGAACGCTCTCGGTTCCTGCCCTCAGTCTCAGCCATGGCTGCTTGGAGCTTAACTTCAATCTTCAAATCTGGTTTCGTTCACAAGACCACTTTGGTTTTCGAACCTTCGACAAGGCTCGCATTTATCTCTAAACCATCCCTCGTTAACTTTCATTGCAAAGAGCTGGTTAGTTGGTGTTCGTGTAGCTCAAATGACAAAGCGCTCAATTATTCGGAACATAATTGTGCTCCATCAATCAACGCCACTTCTGAAAATGGGTACTTGAATTAAATGGGTGTTCATTGTTTATGTTACATAATTGGGAGAAGTTGCAATCAATTGAATCAAATTTGAATTTTTTGTTTTATTGTTTAATTGTTTCAGAATAAGCAGTTAAGTTTTTGCATATTTTGTTTGAGCATGAAGATGAAAGTCAAGAACTACTTTCTGTTGATGGGTGCTGGAAATTACTTTGAATATGATGTTTCTCATTCCATTTATTTGAAGTCGTGAAATTTTACTTCAATCGTGCATAGCCTCAATTTTATTAGTTTATTTGTCTCATATAAAGTCTTTTTATTTGCTACTTTCTCACTGAAATGCCTTTCCTTTATGGAAGATGCATTTTTACTCCTCAGTGCTTGCTTATAATGCCATGTAAAATTTATTGTGCTCTCTAGGTGAATATTACATGTAAACAAAGCCAGAAGTTCACTCATTACATGTAAACAAAGTCAAAAGCTCAGTCATGTCAAATTTTAACATTTTGCATGGCTGGTCGATGCTTATATGAAATATCATTAACCCCTTAAAGCATTTAATCCTAGAATATATCGAAGTTAATAAAACTAATTGAGATACTGAAGAAAATATCTGGTTGCCACATATACATTTCCTATTTCAGGTACTCTGGCTATGTTTGGTTATATAGCGAGCTCATTCATCTTTGTCACACTCTATGCCCTGTAAATGTACTACTGATTCCGGCTATATTTTCCTTTACTTTAAGTTTTTGCTTGACGATTTCATGATTTAATTTGTTCAGCTATCCTGAATATCATCGCTTGTTACCATGTCCATCAATGAATGGCTCGTCAAGAATTGAGCACTTGGTTGTTTCAGAAGGGGGACCTGTTCTACAATATATATGTAAAGCTCTGGATCTTCCTCCTTTGTGGGTGCTTCTCCTTTCTGTTCTGAATGTTTTGATTTGATCTTTAGGCATTATCTTTGGCACTTTCCTTCTTAAATTCTCTGTTGATAGTTAGAAGGTGTGACAGTTGAAGTTTCATTTTTTGAAGGTACGTTGCAGATCTCATCCATTTTGGGGCAGCTTATTATGCCCTTGTACACCCAAAACCTCCTCCAACTGCAACCCCAGAGCAAATTAAGGCCTATGAAGATGTAACAAAGCGATCAGTTCTGAGAGAGAGAGCCTCAATCATCGGGAAAACCATACAACAATCGCAGAAAACTTATAGGATCACTTGTACTGACCAGTTTGTTGAACCTGGAACATACTTAGGTGTGCAGTTCACCCTAAACGCTTTCCAAGGTAAAATTTTCTGTTTTGCAAATTGCAAGTAGCTACGACTTTGCCATATCTAAAAGTCGTGGTTGCTTAAATCTGGCAGGTGCTATGAAATTGATTGGAAATCAAGAATTATAGCAGTGACAGAATCCTATGTTGTTCTCAACAAACCTGCAGGTACATCGGTATGTTAATGACTTATGACTGTTAAGAGTTGCAGCATTGTCAGTTTAATGAATTGGATGTTTAGTAAAATCATGCCTGTAATAGGTTATTGATTGGTGTATGTGCTAATGTTTTTCCACGCCAAGTTTCATTAGGTAGGAGGAACTGCAGACAACATTGAAGAAACCTGTGCAACATTTGCCACTCGTGCCTTGGGATTCACAACTCTGTTAAGGACTACTCATCAGATTGATAATTGCACAGAGGGCTGGTATTGTACTTCATGCAAGTAATCATAATAACTGGTTCCTGTCAAATGATTTGGAGCAATTCACTTACAGTGTTGTGTTCGCTAGGACTGAGGAGTATTGTCCAATTTTTCATGGAATAATCAGGGTAAGTTCATAATTTTAATACTTGTCCTGTATGAGGATATATTTGCTGAGACTTGTCAGACGGGGTAGCATCCAGGTAAGATCACCACATGCACAGAGCAAATGCATGGATATCAATCTTTGGATCTTCTATCCAGTGAAGCTGTATTATTTGCCTCTTGTTATTAGGATAAGAAGGTAAAGAAGCTTTATCTCGCTCTTGCTGCTGCTCCTGTCCGTATTGGAATAATTACCCACTACATGCGCCCAGTTAATGTTTTCCCAAGAACTCCAAGACTTGTTTCAAAAGGTGATTATCTGTATCGAGCATTTTTGTGATTTTAAGAATTCTCTAAATCCGTATGCATATATTCCTTAAATAAACAATCCTACTGAAACATTTTGATGTATTTACCTAACATTGAAACGTGCAAGACACACTGGACAGCTACAAACCCTTCTGCAAACTTCTTTTCCAGCACCATCCAGAAATATTGATATTTTAACATATATTCTTAAATTCATTATATCTTAAGCATTATAGTTCAGTGTTTCTATTAAATTTAAGTCGAGTTTCATGAAAAAGACCAACTGTAAAGTGATAGGTTTTATGAATCTTTCTCCTTTTATGGAACACAGAATTGATTGAAGGATGGAGCATTTGTGAACTCGAAGTCATGGAATGCAGGAAGGTTCCGTGGCCAAACACGGTCATTGAGAAGAAGTATCATGTTGAAGATTGTGGTTGGACTCCAAAAGATTACGCATACGAGTGTAAAATTAAGCTTCTGACAGGCCGCACTCATCAGGTATTTGAAAAGTAGTTTATGGTTCTTATCAGGTGACAGAATTTGGTGGATTTTAGAAAGTTAGTGTTGTAAATGTTTCATTGAGCTCTTACAGGAAATGAAGTGTACTTTTTATCATAGCAACATTAATTTGTTACTAGATGCATTTTTTTCAGATTCGAGCACAGTTTGCTGCATGTGGTGCACCTCTAGTTGGGGACTCAGTGTACATGCCAGCTTCAATTGCAGAGATGAGAAGTCCAGGGATTAACCCATATGGCAAATACAAGGAACAATATGTTACTGAAAGCGACAAAGAAACTGGTGTTGCAGACTGGATTATTCAGCACGGAAAGGAACCAAGGGTTGCAATCGGTCTTCAAGCTTGTCATATTTCTTGGGACGAAGGAGAAGGCGAGGACTTTTACGATGCTGGATCTCCCTGGTGGAGAGTAGAGTATACACTGCATCTGGGAGCTCCGTACTGATGTATAAACAATTTTTTATGTATCCAATAAGAAACAAAATTTATATATTAAGATCGATCATTTTATTTGGTAAGGTTTGATCTTTGTATATTAAGAAACAGGTTGGCCGGCGAAAATGTTAACTCCTATCTGAAAAGTTTGATTATTTGTTTGGTAAAGTTCAAACCCTACAGATTAGAGGTTAACAAAAATATAATTCTAAATAGTAAAAGACATTTTCTCTTCTCATAATATTATAACCATTTTCCTGAAATTTTTTGTAGCTCATATCATTGTTAGATATTTTAATTACTTCTTGTAGCTGGTAGTGATAAACCATAACGCAATATGTAAGGCAAAGTTGAGATGGCCGAGTTGCCAGATTAAGGTTCTGGTCCGAAAGGGCGTGGGTTCAAACATATTGATTTTTTTTCCTCAGTCCAGTTCAACGGGGTTGTTTCATAATATCATAGGTCCACTATGATGAACAACATGTACGTAATCTGCTACTGCCAAAGCATGAATCTTATATTAACGTAAAATGGCAACTAAATCATTCCATAATGACTAATAAAAATTGTTGTTTCCACAGACCCTCTCAGCATACTAATACAATGATCTTCAACCCGCTCCACTGAATCCAACAAGTCTAGTGTTTTGCCTGTGCAAAAACCAAACAAGTTATTCCAGTGTTTTTGTCACCGTAAGTTGCATTACAACAAGTTGATAGATATGAGAATGTACCTGGGAATAAAGGAAGGTGCCTAGGATCGCAATGGCAGCTCCAAGGGAATTGATCGATTGGATGGGCGTGCCAAAGATGATTATGGAGGAGACTATGACCGATATCCGCTTCATCGTGTTTCCTATGCTAAATGTCAAGGGAGAGATCTGATCGAGGGACATGTACGAAACTTGATTGTACAAGTGGTACAACACACTCTGTGCAGCCACCCACCTGCGCCACAAGTAACATGTTTATTTACAGCTAAAGCACATAACCTTAACTATGCAAGACAATTTAATTTAAGAGGTAAGTTACCAAACGAAGTTGGGTCCAATCTGAGAAACAGCATTTTGCCATCCAGCAGCCCACATCTGAGGACCCTCCACGGCAATGGCGAAAGGTGTGAGGATCAAAAGAGACATCATTGACAAACACGCATAGTAGTTCATCCCACTAACGGACTTCCCATTCATTCCTTTCTTCGAGAATATGTTCCGGAACACGAATGCCAAGTTTGATATCATTGCCCCCATGAACCCTACACCACAGAAACACAATTCAGAAAAAAAAACTCGAGAAACACAACAACATATTGTTCAAATGGAACAATTTCCTCACCGATCATGTTGAAGTTGAGCTCGGTCACGGCCGCGAGTCCGCAGCCACCAATGATGGGCAAAAGAGACATGTAGACAGGAGCTGGGAATGTGTCCCCTAACAGAAACCTCGACACCAGTACGCTGAATGCAGGCTCTCCACTCTTGATGATGTGTGTGAACGAAACAGCAACCTTTGACATGCTCACAGTGGCGGCTACATGTCCAATTGTATGTGCCACAGCGACCTACACACCAATAAGACTTTGAAAATATTGAACCACCACCCTTTTCTTTTCCTACACTTTCTCAGCATACAAACAGAACAAAACCCTCAAATTAGGAAATGATTCTTACCGGGAAAAGGGTCTTCCAGAACTCAAAGTCTGTTTTTGGGACCTCGGCAACTCTGGTGGCCCATGATATCAACATCATGAGAGACCCAGTTGCGAAAGAGAGTAGAGAGGTGAGCCATGGGTAAGGGAAAGCATTCAAAACCTTCTTGTTGTAGATGTTGAACACAACATTCAAAGCCCACCAGGTCGCGAAATAAATACCAATCTTAAGCTTCTGCTGCGCCGCCTCATCTGGCAGCTCAATGTTAATCTCAATTCTCGACCTGTCAGCTTCATAGGCCTTGCACTCACCCACACGCTTCTGGGTCTTGGGAAAAAATTCAAAATTCTTAATAGAAGAAATATAGAGCGGTTTTGGGGAGGAAAGAGACGGATTAGAGCTCTGTTCTGCATTTTTAGCAATGGGTATAGGGAAGGAGCTAGTTTTTGGAACCGATCCTTTCCGGTTCAACAAATCAGAGCATGAAAAAGAAGGGGTTGTCCATTTCACTGAAAACAACATGTCGACAAATTGAGGGCAGGGAAGCCAAATAAGAATGGAAAAAAAGTAAGCCAACTGTGAAGAGCTTTTCAGCGAGGCTACGACTGCCAGATGGGCGAAATGAGAAGATATGTTGGTGGGAATGGTGAGAGAGTGGAAGTGAGAAGGTCAGTATTTTTTAGAGAGAGAGGTAACAGATTTATAGTAGATGAAACTGTGGGAGAAAAACAGGGGATTCTGTATTCATACTCGGTTACGTGACAGAGTTCATATATCTGATGACAGCTATCAACCTAAGGTGAATTTTTTTACTGCTGAAGTATATGTTCATAGACCACTCTTTAAATTTACTCAACATGTTTTAAATCTCATGTTGGAGTCTTTTTTTGAGTTTAGGACCAAATTGGCATAATCTATTAAAACAGAGATGAAAGGAAAACTTTTAATTTAAGATATATACAAAACAAACCTATGAGTAAATGACGTTACCTCCAATATGTGCCCAAATTGAACATCCAACTTATACAACTGTGTTATGACTGTAGTTGGGTTGACCTGTCCTCTCCCTCGCCACCGTTATTTGAGAAATGACAAACAACTTTAACCTCAACGTTATTGTCTTGCTCCTCTCCTTGTTCTCCATCGTTAAAGCTCTTGCCAATTCTGAACCGCAAATTCACTGAACCAACAACCAGACAGCGATCAATTGTTTGTAACCCAAAATTTCTTGTAGAGAGGGACGCACATGCACTTGCTGCCACCTTGCCATTCGTTGTACGAAGCATTATGGATCGTCAACTTTCTTCTTCTATTTATTTGTGATTCTGATTTTTTATACATCCAAGGACCACCTTTTCTTTTTGCAAGAGTGATAGTTGTTATAAATGATATGACCCATTATATTTTTTTATAGAAAAACTTGCTGCTAATATTTTCTTTATTAAAAAAAGAATACATGTATACATGTCGCCATCACATCTAGACATTTATATTAATTGATATAGTAGTTAAATTTCTTATCAATATGGGTGTGTTTTAAGTTTCAGATTCAACACCACCACACATTAATAAGTAGTCTTACTATCGGCTATTGGTCTCTACTTTCTACCATATATTTATTGTTCCGTACTTTCTAGTATATGTTGTTCTAACATATTTCAAAACAATTGTAACTATTTTTTATATTTCTATTAAGAAAAAGTTACACTTCATGACAGTGGATAAAAGATTGTTACACTTCACAATGCTCAACATAGGTTTAGTTGCACCACTACAAATTTTCTACGAAAAAAGAAAATATTATGTTAAGTTTTTTTAACTTTTTTTTCTTCAAAATATCATATTTACTTTTTAAATTTAAAAGAAATAAATAATAATTAAAAAAATCCCATTTCCGGCCAACTTCAGCGACCTCCAACAAGACAGTGTCACAGAACCGACGAGACTTGAAGGCATCCAATTATTCTTAACTTCATCCGTCTATGCTCTGCAAATCCGACTTCGACGAAGAAGGTGCAGCGGTGAAGGCATGATGAAGACCAAATATGTGTGCAAAGGCGTGACAACTACTAGATCCAACGAGTTGGTGCGACCTTCGGGTGAGCTCTGACAATTTCCCGATTCAGCGCCACAAAACCGGCGAGCAAGAACTCTCATCTAGTAATGTAAGCCCAACGAACACGACATTGGGGAATGGACCTCGGTGAGGAGAGCTCGACTTCGGCGACGCCAACTAGCTCGAGTTTTGCTGACATCACAAATTTTTTTAACATTATAAGTAATTTTGTAATTTCACATAAATTTGAGGGGCATTTTAGTCATTTTGTACAATTTTTAATGAAGTTAGTAACATTGTAACTAAATCTATGTTTAGCGTCGTGAAGTGGCACTACCTTCAAACCACTGTTGTGAAGTGCGAAAAACTATTTTTTAACTGTTGTGACATGTAATTTTTTCTTGTATTTATTTTAAACTGTTGAAAAAAAGAAAAACATTCTACTTCTAAATTTCTTTTAAAACAATTCACATAGTTGGTTCAATTTTGAATTTGCATCAAGGAAGAGGATTTTTTGACTAAGGTTGTAAAAAGCGCTAGTTGGGCGGCTAAGGCTTCTAAGGTCTGTGCGGAGACTAGGCAGATTTGTATTTTTTATATATTAATAAATATAAATTACATACATATAGTTAAATATTAAATTAAATATAAAAACCTCATTTGAAGTAATATTTGAGCCATTTTAAAATATAAAAGAGTTAAATAAGAAATGTCACCAACAAAGTCATACATCTTCCACAATTATTATTTGTAATTTCACTTTCAATTTTATTCCTTGCTTTCAAAATTATATCCTCGTTCAAGTGTATACGTTTGTCCTTGATAAGAACTAAAATATTTCATCACCCAAATACACCATTTCTTCTCCGCCTTTCACCTTCTTCTTACCTCTAAACCTAAAAACCTAAAAATTGAGAGGCGTGACAGTGCAACAAACAAAGCACATTTCAATTCCATAGTTGCATTGTAACACTTCCAACCTGACTCGGTCTGCCTGACTCCGACAAAGGCGGCCTCCCACCTAGAACAACCGTTTGACCCCAAAACATGCCAGAAAATCCCGCCTAGGCGGACGCCTTTTAGAACCATGGTTTTGACCCCATGTGAACCAAAAGTGAAACTCTCGCATTAAACTGATGATTTTTACTAGGAATAATTGCAATTATTTGTCAAGTGTACTATCACATTTTTACAAATCATCTCGTTTTCTTTTATCACGATAAACTGTAATCTTAAGACAATTTTTTATAACGTCGTAAAATTTTTCAAATATAAAAGAAATTAAAATTATCTAGGGATGTAGTTAGGATCATCCCTTTCCCCCCAATTATCTTCCTTGATGTCTGGACAAAGTTTCTTGTGTCCAGTGAGTTCGTCTGGTCGCGAGTGAGGTGGTAAAGGGATGACATTCGTTGGCTAACTAATAAAGTATGGGAGTCCTTCTCTGACATCTTTGAATGAGTTGTCACGAACTCTGATGAGTCATTTTCGATTGCACGCATCTGACGGACTTCAACGATATCTGATGTTGAAGTTAAGATAAACGTGAACTCAAGC
>JAYMTO010000242.1:0-7500 GCA_036898065.1 California macrophylla | reverse complement strand
TCTAATGCTAATGCCTTCTTCCTTCATTTATTTTCTTTTAATTTCGGTAGATTTTTGTGCCAATAAGATACGGACGACTAAACCAAAGCAATACTAAACAAGCTCACTAATGTTCGCTTCTTTCTCTTCTATTAATAAAGCCTAAACGTCCTTATTGAAGCGCTAACGAGCAAGAAAAGGCCCCTTACTATAGATAGGTTAAGGCGCCTTTACAAATATTTGAATGTAATATAAGGCGCTTCTTTCTCAAAGTAAAGTTTCTCGCTTGTTGCTTTAGAAAGATTGCAGGGGCATTCACTTTGGCTCCTTCCCGGCCGGAAGTTCGCTTCTACCGCTAGTGCTTGGACTTGGAAGCTCGCTACAGCTACCTTGAATCAATGAATGAATGGACCGCTTATTGAGGAATAGAAAGGGAGAACAGGTTGGTTTGAGGACCGATGGTCAAAGTAAAGGAGAGGTTTTGATTCCGATACGGAGCCGTATGACGCGAGAGTGTAGACTCTTGAACTCAGGGAGCGAGACCCTAAAAAAAGTTCAAGAAGCTATGAAGAGTGGTAACCTCTGAAAGGAAAGATGAAAAGAGGGGAGGTTGCTGATAAAGATGGACAGTAAGGATTGCATCCATTTTTCAGCCTCGTCATCGAAAGCGGCTTCCAATTGTTCGGAAATTCTCAGCTATAAAGGGGATGGTGAGCAAAAACAATTGATCAAGAAGTTGGTCAACTTTCGCATGAAAGAAGGTAAAAGAACGCGAGTTCGTGCTATTGTTTATCAAACTTTTCATCGCCCAGCTCAAACTGAATGCAATGTAATCAAACTTATGGTTGACGCCGTAGAGAATATAAAGCCCATATGCGAAGTGGAAAAAGTAGGAGTAGCAGGTACTATTTATGATGTCCCTGGGGACAGGGATCGTCAACAAACCTTAGCTATTCGTTGGTTCCTTGAAGCAGCTTTCAAGCAACGTATAAGGTACAGGATATGCTTAGAGAAATGTTCATTTGCTGAGATATTGGATGCTTACCCAAAGAGGAATTGCATGTAAGAAAAGGGAGAATCTTCATAGACTGGCTTCCACCAATCGAAGTTTCGCGCATTTCAGATGGTGGTAAAGTGAGATCACATAAAGAGCTCTTCCTCATGCAGTCAGATTATTTAGTAAGATATCGTTTGACCCTTTTTTTTTTTTGAATCTTCATATAGAAAAACCGGCCTTCCTCATACTCCTCCCTTCATTCACTGAGTTGGAGGAATCCATAGAAGGCCCGCCCGTTATGCATTGCACGAAAGAACCTTTCTTCATATGACTTCTCTTTTTCTTTTGCCTCAGGTTGAATAAATACGGAAGGGGAAAAATAGGCCATAAATGAAGAAATGGTGGGCCTTTTACCCTCTTTCTAGTGACTCGGGGAGCTGATCTGATAAATGCAAATGCACTTCAAAGGGAGGGAAGCTAGGTTTCCCATGTTGGTATGGCCGGGCATAAAAGATTTTGAGGTTCGGTAAAAAAGAAGAGGTAGAGAGAGAGAATAGAACATAACTGATAGCCCCGAATTATGTCAGGGCAAGAGAAAGAAAAGTAAGGACTCTCGTTTTCCGCATACACATATAGGCTGTGAATTAAGAATATTTTAGATCAAATCAAATGCGATTTAAGCAAGGACAACCCCAATAGAGAGAATTAGTAGTTGAGGTTAGGATTGACCAAGTGTTAAGACTTTGTCAATTGGTCACTAAATCCACGTTTTTTCATTGCAGGAGTGTCTCACAAGTAGACCAAGAATATATGAACGGATAGGATCACAAATGGGTCATAGACCTAATACTAAACCTGACTCTTGATACCATGTTAAACTTTCTCCAAACCCCAAAGCTTAAGGTATTAAGTGAAGAGCCCAACTTATATATCAAGTGGACACTAAAGCCACATGCTTTCAATGTGGAACGCTTCAACGTTAGTATAAAGTCATACATTGAATGAAAAAAAAAAAGCAAGAGTCACACTCAACCAAGAAGATTGATTTTTTAGTTGCGGAGCCGAACACGATATGTAGCACGATTGGAAAACTCTTCATGGTGTTAGAGTTCCTTTGATTTGGGCTTCTAAGCATTTGGCCATAAGGCATGTTTGTTATCTCTCTGTGGTGTCCGATCTATATACAAATATATTGTTGGTTAGGACTCGCATGTAAAAGTTCAGTTCTACATGTAAGGGCTGAAAATATATATTCTCATGTAAAATTAAAAAAAAAAACTACATATAAAGGCAAGAGTAACACCCAATTAATAATTTTGACATTTTAGCTGTGGAGCCCACCAGATATACGTAGGTTGACATAAAGCTCTAAATTAAAATTTGTCAAAATTCTTCATTGCATAATACATTTACCTTATGTCATCTTTTGGCTTTTATTTTGAACTCTACTGAGGGCATGCTATATTTGACAATTTCTCTCTCTGATAAAAGTTAGTTTCTGTATTATCCACATGCTGAAATTCAAGTGGGTGATCTATGTTTTTGTGTTTGATATTTGAAAGGATTACCTTTGATGCTTCTGCTCTACATTTTTATTGGGTTTGTTATGATCCGGCTTAAAGTTTGATGGTATGCTGGCACAGCTTATATCTAATATCTGATTGTTGGAATATCAAGCTGGAGAGTTCCCGATTTGCCATAATAAGAATTTTTTTATCAATTTTAATATGCATTTTTATTTTGGAAATTCCACCAGTGACATTTCCGTGCATTCTTTAAATTTTTAGATTGCATCTTATTTGCGTGTCTTCTATATTTCCATCTTGAGTTTATTTACTGCCTGTGATTATACAGATGTAAAAGATCTTATTTAGTACATAAACTAGGAGCCAGTAGTAACTGTAGTTTAGATAAAGACTGAAGTCATGTAGCCTGTGGACAAGCGAAAAAAAAGAATCTATATTTGTATGCTTTGATTGCATTGGTAGCTTTTGACTGGCTAATATCATGATCTGCATGATTTACCCATCCTCAATGCAGCTTATTGTTTCAGAAAGTGATTTGAAGTCATAACATGATTAAGGAGAGAAACAAAATCCAACATAAATACAGATGCTTTGGTGGTAGATGGGAGAAAAAGCGTTTACTTCAATTTAAGACACTGATTTCATGCTTTAGAAAATAGTTCTGCTTTGAAGATTGAACAAGTAAAAAAAAAGGTGCCTGAAGAATTTTGGCCATCTTATTATGTAACTATGTCTAGGAGAAAGGAAAGAAAAGAAAAGAAAACAACAGAAAAATTGTGGAAGAATCTTAACTTCTAATAACCACATTGAAATAAATTCCAGTCTCTAGAGAGGAAAGAACTAAAGAAACAAATTGTGCAGGAAGCAAGTGTTCTAGACTCATTTGTGTCTTACCCATCTGGAATACTTCTTTCATATTTTGTTCTACCCACTAATATGGATGGGTAATGATGTAGCTGTACATCTTGCTTTGGAAACCCATCGATATTTGGGTAGAAGATCAAGAAGATGAGTAGCCATAGGAGTCCTTATTGCCTTCATTATTTTGCTGTTCTGAGCTACATATTTATAAAAAAATACCAATTGGTCAGCTGTCAAGCAATTTATGTTTCATTCACATGTGAATTTAGCTCTTATAATACCATCCACTTTCTTGAGTATTGTTGCTGTTTATGTTGATATCACTGGATCCTTGTTCTTGTAAGGGAAGGACTGATTTCTCTATCAGCAGACTCGACAAACTTCTGCAGAACTGATAATCAAGGCCATATTAGTTTTGTATATAAATGTTAGTAATCAAGAAGCTTTAGTAGCTGAGATTGATATTCTTACCTCTTTGTACACTCCTAGCTCCCCTGTAGATTTTGATATTTCCACGACACAGTGAGTTGGAGCAACTTCAATCACCTGACATTGCCAAGAGAATGGTGAGACTCTGATATCTCATACTGCAGTAAGAATCTATATATGCGGGGTTATATTTACCTGAGCTGATAGGTCAAAATATGATCTAGAACATCTAGTCATCTTCTTCTGTTTAGGAAGGATTTTCATCTGCAATGTATATACACATCTAGTCATTATTTATGCAGTGATAAAACAATTCTTGCTGAGGGAAGAATCAGCAGTACGAGCACAATTTACCCTGAAGTTGTTCATTTTCTCTATCGACAGACTCATATCTGTTGCTGCAGCTTCTATTTTCTGTATAGTTTCATTGATTGTATGCTTGGCTCCAAATCTTGTCTTCTGCTTTTTTTCATCCTAAATTTAAATCAAGATAATGGTAAGTTGAGTCCTGGAAATGGAATTCATATTTTGTTCTATACACTTGCCTGTTCAAAAAGACCTGATAAATCGAGATCCTCTGACATTGCTATCAATTGGAATGCATTTATGAAACTTGGGGACTTTGTTATCTTTGTCACTATGGTATTCTCCTGCACATAGTAGTAGACATTTAAGTTAGAATTACAATGCTCTCTGTATAGGTTGTATTGTTACTAGATTGAGCTTTTACCTCGATCAAGTCAAAAGCAGCACTAACATCATCCAAGTAGACATTTTCGTTGCAATCATATCCACAAGAAGGCTTGTAATCAGTTTGAAACCATGGATCTTCGATGATTTCTGGTATTGTAATCCGCTGTAGTGATAAAAGAAGTATTATGTTTTCTTTTTCCAACTTGAAAATGAACCACAGAATTGTGTCCAAAGCTGTACCTTTATAGGATCTGGGTCGAATATTCTGGAGATGAGCTTCTTTTGGTTTTCTGTGAACCATAGTGGACATGTGTATTCTGCTCTGGATATCTTTTGCACATGAGGCAATATTTGTAATGGTAAGATACAAGCATTTGTAGTTTTTTACAGGGTAACTCAATGTAGTTATAATATACTGAACTCTACCTTCTTGTATAATTGTATCAGATTGCAGTCGTCAAATGGCAGATAACCGGCTAGCAATTCAAAAAGGATTACTCCGCATGACCAGACATCTGCAGGTGCTCCTTCATAGCCCATGTTCATCAGCAGCTGTTACCAGAAATGGAGGCATCACCAATTGGTTGATCACAATAAAGGTACAACATCATTTAAATAGTGGTTCAAGTGTTCTTATTTGCTTATTTTCCAGTCATTAGAACATCAGAATGAATATCACAAAGTCAACTAGAAATATATATCTCACCTCTGGTGCTACATAACATGGGGAGCCACATGCTGTTGATAGCACATCTCCATGCTGTTGAGTTGAAGAAAATGAAACTGTTAGGTAGTATTAATCATTTTCAACAAAATTAGATACAGATGAAGAAGGACAGATGGGAGGGCATAAATCTGTAGTCAAATACCTTGCATAGTGCACTTAATCCAAAATCCGATACTTTTAGATTTCCCTGGGTATCTAGCAGCAAGTTTTCTGGCTGTAGATGAGATGTCAATTTCCTAGTTAGTTTGAGAGAAAGCCTAAATGACGAGTTTAAAGTTTTATGTCCTGTTGACCTTTAAATCTCTATGAAATACTCCTCTGCCATGGCAGTGATCTACTGCATCAATCAACTGATGGAAAAAAGTTCTTGCTTCTGTTTCACTTAACTTCTTAGCATAGGACTGGAAAAAATTCAAAAGGAGGATTAAGAAATTTGAACACCAAGCTACCCAGAAGAGATTATCCCGATCCAGAGATTAGGAAATGTAACCTTACCAGCTTATCCGAGAGTTGACCTCCTGATACATACTCCATTACAATGTAAATTTTTGTTTTTGTCCCAATGACCTGTATGAGAGGAAATGGGGGTAAGAAGGAAATCCAACCAGCTGGGAAAGGAATGAAAACAGCACTAAACACCAGATCAAAAGAGTACCTCATGTATTTGCACAATATTGGGGTGATGCAGAAGCTTCATTGTTCTGATCTCTCTTTGGACCTGAAGCACAGCAAGTTGTAGTACAAACTGAAAATTTAGAAAGGACAAAGAAGCAGGATAGATTATAGAAAACTGACCTGGAACTTGAGGTTGCTCTCCTTGACCATATGATTTTGATGGCAGCATGGCGGCCATTGTTGGTGTCTACTGCCAGCTTGACCTTGGCAAAAGTACCTTCGCCGATTGTCCGGCCAAGCTGGTACTTGCCTATGTTGTTCACAAACCCCATACTTTCCGGAAAAGTCTTAACAAACAAACAAACTAAAATGCCTTGTGCCTAGACAGCCTGCAAGTGATACAAATCTAAATCTTTCTTAAAGTTGGAAGAGATCCAAATAGTGTTGACGACGAGTATCTTTTGCTTCTTCCTGGTAACCTTCATCCTTGTGGCTCGTATTCTCTTGGATCTTTAAGAAAAAGAGAGGCGCATTAGAGAGATATGGATATTGGTGTTGCATGCGGGGAAGAAGACGATGACTGGCTTGGCAGGGAGGTGAGAGATGAAGAAAAGTGCTCTTTTCCTCGCCACTTTGAATGGCAGTTAAATGTAGCGGTTCATCAAAGTGTCAACTTGCTCCTCCATTCTTTTTTCTCACATGTTCCTTCAATTTTAATTTGACCATTCTAAATTTTCCTCTCTTTATTAGGCGTGTAAAATATATATATATATATATTCTAGTATTTTAATGTATTTAGGGAAATTTTGATAAGCGGACTTTAAATAGATTTTTAATCATTTTTTCAATCACAAATTTACAAAATTTGGTCGTTTTTATAGTTGGCAAAGATTTATGATTTCATCGTTCTTTTCTCTTTCAATCTGTAATGTGATTTCGATGAGCAAGTTTAAGTTCCGACCGTGGGTCTCTCTCTTGTATTTAAGGCAAATAATATAACTGTAAGATGTAAATTTGATTTGGTTGATAGACATTCCATTTTTTGGGGCATTTTAACTGAAGCATACAAACTTGTTGGAAGTATAAGATAGAGACTTCAAAAGTTTTATCTAGTGTAGAAGTCTAATTCAAACTTTTAAATCTTTAATTTTGATATAAACTTGTGTTTTTAATATAGCTTAAATTCAAATATCTTAGTGATATTGATCAATCAAATTAGTGCATTGTCCTGGTACGGACCATCAAGGTGACACAATAAACGTACGATGCCTTGACGCATATGACGTGTAAAAGCAAAGGACTGCGTGCATTTTTAGGGACACAATATTGTGTTGTTTAGATGAATATTAGTAGAGGAAATGTACATTGCTCGTTTTCATACTAGAAACCTATTTGTTTACAAATTCAAGCAATTTAGTTCATACCAAGCAATTCATTTCATCACAAACAATTGCAATTAGTAATCATTATCTTGAATTTACGAATTGAAAACAAAATCCAATGTACAAAAAGATGTTCAAAAGTCATTAAGAAAGCTTTTTCATTGAGGAAGGGGGGCACCGATTTTTTTTACAATAACGTCTAAATAATATAAAATAACATTAAAAATTTGGTATCACATAAAAAGATAATAAATGACTACTTATTACAATATGTGACGTCGAGATTTCATA
>JAYMTO010000241.1:0-14206 GCA_036898065.1 California macrophylla | reverse complement strand
AATATTTATTTTTAATATCGTTTATGTACCGAAGAATCGATATAGACGATATGATAGACGATTTCCACTATGAAGTAATTCAACGCGATAGATAATATGATAGACAATTTAAGAAAGTAAAGTGAAAAATAATAAACGATTTCGTTGAATCAATTTGCATGAACAATATCTACTGTAGATGCTCTAACAACTCTTTACAAGTGATTGTGTATTACTAGTATTGAAGCGCAATTGTGTTTTAAGTTTGATATGATTTATTGGGTATAGACGAAAAACTATCTTCTGATATTTATAACTGAATTTTATATTTATACCTTCTCAAAAACAAATTATACTTATACGAACAAATATTCAAATAGTAAAGCAAGAGCCAAAAGGGAGATAGACAAATCCAAAGAGCATTTAATACAAAACACATGCCCATGTCTTTTGCAATTCATTTGACCTTCCACATTCACATATTTTATTGAGTGTGTCAATTTGTAAGAAATCAACCCAACCTTGTGTAAGAGATAGAGCCAAACCAACACGATAAGGAGAAGATAAACCACAAAAGAGTATGATCATTTCACATATCATGTTTAAATCTAAAGCTAGTCTAAAGAACGATGTTTATTATTCACAGCTCGAACTCATCTACCCTCACAGGAGGATTTGTGTATTCAGAACATTTATTTAGGAAACAATGGTTTCAGCTTGGAGGCGAGCAGCGACGAATTCTGAGATATCCAAACTGTCCGGCACCAGGTGAAGAACCCTCGAAAAGATAGGGCAGATAGCTTGTGGCGTCTTTGTACCTGTTCTGAATCTGCAAATCCGAAAACAAAACCTGTTTAAGATAAGTTTGCAAAAGGCAGTGTAAATTCAACTTCGAAGCCAATGATTAAGCATAGCAGCACTCGAGAAGTAACCAAAAGCTCACTTATTACAACCTCAATAAATGGACTGCTTAAATGCATAATTTAAAGAGATGTACGATGTTCATGAATCATGCTACTAGAATGTAGGCAAGCATGGTTAAGTTCTGCAGACATTACAAAAAAAAGGCTGAAGCACCAGCCATCTCTTATCACTAATTTATACATGTAGAAGCAGCAGATATTGTTGTCTTATGCTTTTAGATTCAAGAAAGATACAAGTGTGATGAAATATACCTCAATAATTTGATCATGGCTCTCCAAACAGTTTCGTCCCATAACACAAACAGTTCCACCGCTACCCCCACCTGTAATCTTTGCTCCATACAGTGTCCCTTCCTCAGATTTAGACAGCTTGCTATGCTGCATTTTCTGTACCAAGTCTACTAACCTATCTGTCGCGTCGGAGCCAATTCCACATGAATTATAGCTATAATGACACTGCAGTAATGACTCGAACCATTAAAATGGTACATTAGAATCACCAAAAGCAAATACTTTGTATCTAAAACAAGATTGGTCTGCTTCAATTGTTTTTTTTAAAAGACCTTTTGGAATCTTATTGAAAAACTGATCAACTTAAATTACCTGATACATGAGTTCTCCCAGAGCAGAAAGTTGGTGTTCGGAGGCAGTAGCTAATAGTAACGATTTGAAAGCCTAAACATCAAGGTAAGTGGAAATAAAGCTCAACTATATGACAATACAAAAGCTGGCCAGTGCAGCAATACTAGGTTCCAATGAAAAACATTATAAAAAAAGGCTATTTAATCGTGTATGAATATGACCAATGTGAAACTTGCAAATAAAAAGTCAAGAATATTTCAATAAATTGATGGGGGGAAATCAAGAAAATTACCTATTAGGCAATGCCAACTATCTGTTAGAACTATCTAGTAGGGGTCACATAAATGATGCCAGGAAGCAACAATTGCACTCTGGAAAATATGATTATACATGGCTACTCCAAAAGATGACAAAAGATAGTATTTACATTACTAACCTTGACACGGAAATTCTCATATATAGGATGCTTAGTAGGTGCTCTCACTGCGTAACTACAGTCTTTGTCAATTTTTGTGACAGAGTCATTGTGATGAACATACTTGTCTATAAACACCTGGCCACTGATAAACTCTGGAAGCATAGCTGCATACCCAGCTTCAAATCTGCATAGGAGACCATGAAGCAGGAAAACAGTTCAGTTTGAAGGATAAATGGACTTGGTAAGAGGAGAAAAGTTGTTCCACAATCAGGACTAGATGCACTCATAAATTATAGTAAAATACTCATCAGAGCAAAGCTATTATTCTCATTGAGGACTTCTAAAAGTAGTATAATGCAACAAAGTGCATTGACGTTTTACAGGACGTTACCTATGAGTTGGAAGGTTGCACAGGTAACCTAACGAAGCCTCAGCCTTAAGTAGTTCAATGCCATCCTCTTCTGGCTCGTCAAAGTTGACCTCTTTTACTTTCTGGGGCAGTAGAGCAGATGCCATTGCCTCTATCATCTTCCGTCCCATAAAAGCACCTATTCTTACAGAACCATAATCTGAACCACCAACACTGCAAAAGATTCCCCTTCAACATTCAGTGCCCTCAAGAAAAAGAGTAAAGATCTAGTAGATTTACCAGATTTAATTAATGAAAGAAAAATAATTAGGAAATTAAATAATTGTTAGTTTAATCAAATTCTGGGGCAAGAACCAATATATGTTGGGCCAAGCAATTAAGAGATAGGTTTATTTATCCAAGGTCTTGGATCCAAGCCTTGGGGGCTGTGGTATTGCTGATAAAGAAAACTCTGGGGAAAGAGCCTCCTCAGTACTGTACTGTATGTTAAAGATATACATGATGATTCCTCTTGGCAACAAGATACACTATAAAGCATGATTATTTTCAAGAGTAACCTTAACTTTGGTAGTTCTATTTTGATTGATGTAGAAGAATGATCGCTTAATGATACCAGACAGTGTGGTGAAGAATCTTGGTAGTTAATATGAATTCCATTAGTTGGAAGTGACAGTCAAAAACATAATTTTAGTCTGCTACCATGATTTTCTTCTTAACTACTAATTCATTAGACGGTAGTATCTACACTCTTGCTTGATATGAAAATAATAACAATAAAAAGTATACATAGTTTAAGGCAATCATATTGGGCTTATGAAACATGCAGAGTATATCTAATCAGAGCATTGATCCCAGAGAGGAAATGTCATACCTATGTCGTATGCCAGAGTCAATCCCCCAAAACCTTATGTGGGATGGGATTTCAACAAGTCCAAGCACCTCAGCAGGCTGAGAGTGATACATGCATAGAAAACATAAACTCAGCTGATGGTTTTAACAAATCTTAAGCATAATCTTTAGTGCCTCGCTAAAGCTAACCTGACATAACATTGCCATGAGTTTGTTGGCTTCGCCA
The DNA here is from genome assembly GCA_036898065.1 of California macrophylla. Taxonomy (NCBI): domain Eukaryota; kingdom Viridiplantae; phylum Streptophyta; class Magnoliopsida; order Geraniales; family Geraniaceae; genus California; species California macrophylla. The sequence goes on along the minus strand of JAYMTO010000241.1, from coordinate 10,859 downwards.
CATGCTGACGTCATCTGGTCCATAACTCCACATGGGGCTCCAACAATGTGATTCTCCACCTATTAGTAGAGTATCAAAAAATGTTAGCTATGACCATAAAGTTTGTAAAAAAACATATAACAAAGTATATTTGAGAAGTGAAATGGAAATATAAGTTGGGTTGTATGTGCATGCCTTTTGGCAAAGCAAAGCAAGATCCCTAGGGTTGATGTTCAAACCTGTAACGAGAGAGAAAATAAGTCATTGATGTCAAAATAGAAAGCTGAAAGATGCACACACTAATTCAACAAGGGTGGTTAACTAATCAAGTTTCATGAACTTTGTATCTGCCAAATAATGGAAATCATTCCAGACCTCATTCTGGATAACAATTCTAGAATACTACTTCCCCCACCCCTAATAAATGTCCCATTTGACGGTTGTCAAGAACTAAGAATTCATTTTTTAGTGTTTTCCCACCATTTTCACTCATATGCTCCCATGTATCCTCTACATGAGAACTTTGTAAAAACACCAAAATCAATGAGAACTTTATAATAAATATGTAAGTGGCATGCATGTGAATTCTGAACTTGCAAATTTAGAATGACCTAAACCTCCTATATTGCAAGATGTTAAGCTAAACTCCATCCCAAAAGCTTAAACTATTAGGTGGAGGGTCCAACTAGAAGTCTAGAATATCAAGTGGTCGCTAAATCTACATTTTTGTCACATTCCTTTAGCTTCAAATTAGTTAAGTTAATCTCCAAATTTGTTTTTCTAAACTTCCTTTCTTGGCCTTTTTATATCTTTTACTAGTTCAGCTTTATGTTAAACACTTAGAAAACCTTGATGCAGCACTCACTCAATCCATTGTACTTCAATACAAACTATTCTAAACACTATACTTTCCAAATCTCAAACAGAGGAAAGTCTATCTATAGCACATTAACTAAGAAAAGAAGCTACAAAAGTACATAACAAAATAAAATAGAAATCATAAAGATAAAGACAAATGCTAATAGTTACCATGAGCAGCAGCAATCGCAGACATGCTAGCAACCTCCACTGATGCAGAAGAAGATACACCTTTGCCTTCTGGAACTGCAGAAGAAACCTGAAAAATTCAAACTTGTAAGCTGATGTTACATTGAACTTGACAGAGAAACATGTTAATCAAGTATATGGAGACAAAACATATGGTCATACTAAACCTTAGATTTCTGAATCTTTTCAATATACATTGTGAACACTGTTAAGGGGTTCATTCAGCAGATTTCTACAACTTATTGAAGGGTGTAAAAGTAACAAATGAACCCTTGAGAATAGAAGGAGATGGCAAGAGAAAAATTAATGAAAATAGGTTTCATATGTTAGCTATAAGAGTATGAATAAAATTTGAAAGTTTATCAAAACTCACAAGCATGCTGATACCATCCTCAAATCGAACACCAAATTCAGTCATCAATACTAGGAGTGTACCAGCAACATATGCTGCCCACCTGACAAGTGTCCACATTAATGATAACTCACCATAAAAAAAATTATGAATAATACATCCTTATAATATTTACGTACCTCTGAGCCGAATCTCGGGAAAAGTACTCCCTCGCCTTCTCATACGAGATTGGTTTATCTCCATCCATCAAATCAGATAAATCCATGTCAAATGTTGGCCCCCGATTATTCAGTTCTGACCCAAATGATACCTGAAAGAACAAAAATTCAGTTTAAGAAAAAGAACTTATGCTTGAAACTATAATGGCTATTGTAGTTTTCAAGAAATAGACAACAACACTAGTCTTTCCAAGATGAAGATAAACATCCATTTAGTTTACGTGCTTGTCACATCAACTGTGACAGTTTCCTGAATTCCATTTGATTCTTATGGTTCTACTAGGTCTAGTTGCTTCTATATTTGAAGAACAGAGGTTCAGCTTCTATTCTTTGCCAATTCAATTTGTTAGAATATTTACGGTCCAAGTAAACTAAGGAGTTTGGTACTAACAAATTAACATCCATCAATCAAACTATGCTAATACATACAATTTGAAGAACAGGGGTTGGGTTCTGTTTGGCTTGCTGCCTAGCCTGGGCATGTTTCCACAGCTTTTGCTTGCTTTGATGATTCCTTTGGACAGCAACATGGCATGCTTCTCTTATAGGCATCTGCCATCAAATTAATTTAGAAAAACAGTGGATGCATTAAAAGAAAGAGACATATAACTATTAACAGCAGAGTAACCTGCAAAACCAGGCTTCCTGAATAATCTGCAATCCCTCCCATAACATCTAACCTCCCAGGTGCTCTTGCAACAAATATTTCCTCCTGCAAACAGGTCATGATATTTACAAGATAGTTAATACTACAAGATAGTTAATATAGAATGCCACCAAATTGTCCTGTAATATTAAGAAAAAAGTGTACAGAATTGTCTTGTATATGTAGCGACTTGTTTTCTCATGTTAGTAGCGTAGAGTTTGCTGTAAGCACAGCAGTCAACCACATGGCTTTGTGTGCCGTGTTCAAACAATATATGATATAGTTTATAGTTTATGATATAAATATCATGACACTGCAGCACATGCATAGGTTACTAGATCTGTATGTTTCTTTTTTCTTTACGATAAATTTAATACTTCATTCAACCAATGGGAAAGAAAAAGTTTATAGGAAAAGAGAAAAACCTCCCAGTTAAATAAACCCGCAGCAGCCAAATTTTCACGTGTTTGATGCTTAGCATTCCTTTCTGAGCCACTTCTATCATCTAGCCTTGCCAAGCTATTCAAGAAATTCATTGTATCTGAGAGACCATGAAGGTCTCCATGGAGAATTTCAAAATTTTCAGTGTATCTGTAAAAGAAAAGGAGAGAGACATATTGAATACCTTCATGCTACAGTGAAATAATATTCTTCCAGGTGCAGTAGTAATCTTTTTTTATCAATAAGAAAACATGGAATTATAGAAACAAGCAGCACAGAAACTCACACTTTTAGTCGGGTGCTTTTCTGGTTTGTTCCACGGGTTTGCAATAGTTCATGTTCCGCATGGGAATACCAATCTGGTATGTGAAGATCTCTACCAGGAGCCCTCTGTAGTTGGAACCCAAGGACTATTGCATCTTGTAATCTTCTGGCTCCACTAACCTGGGAACATTCATGCATATAAACATATTAGATAATGACAGCAGAGAGGTTAAGAATGGAAAGGCGTTGTTTTTCCCTATTCCCTCCAACAAAATGATTTCAAAACACTAAAAACAAGAAAGAGAAGATGGGCTCTGATCTTGGTTGGAGGTAGCACCTTAACCCCCTAACAAGGTATTTGTCAGGGTATTTGTTGAAGAGAAAAAATTTATGGTTGAATTTGGATCAAGTATTGGGATTTGATCACCGAAATCACAAGGTTAGAACACAAATATTTAACTTCAAACAACAACGAGAGAGCTATTTCAAACCATCAACCCAAATAAAATAAATGTCATTATTCTTTTCCTTACTCTCTTCCAGCCATAGACTAGTATGTATAGTACAACCTCATTAAACTTGATGTTCTGAACCCAAATGCCAAACTCAAGGGCTTGAAGGAGGTTCCTCAAACTGAGGTCAGATCTTATCCAAGCAGGAAATTTCAATGGTTCAGATTGTAGTGCTCATTGATATACATTTTTATCAACACCCAAAACAATCTACCAGCAGAACTGAGGTCATATCATAGCAGCAAGTACTTGCAGGAGATAATTGTAAATTTTACAACTCCAAGTAGTTTCCAAATGTTTGCTTGAGATAACATTTAGCAGTCTGTAACGAACAAAGCAATGATGGGTAAAAATGGTAATGACTTCATCTCAATTACAAAATCCTCAATTAGCATCCAAAAACAAATAAAAAGGAAAATCCAATTTTGAATAGAAGAAAGATGAAATGATAGATGGAGATAGACTCAAAAGAAAACCCATCACCATTGGTTATCACCCATGACTTAGAAAGAAGAATTAAGACCGAGATTACCTGATCTGGAGTGCGAATTTTCCCCATAGCTGTTTCCTGCAATATGCGAGCAGCAACCTGGAATGCAGCAAAAATATGTATTGTAAATACGCAATATAGCCCGAGTAGATTACAGAAATACTAAATAACCTTATACCCCCTTCGTTCCATAACAAGTGTCGTACTTTCCTAAAGTAGATGTTCCAAAATAGTATAATGTTGGCGTGTTCTGTGGTTATATGATAAAATTCACTTTTCTTTTTATCTTCATTAACATCTCTGCCACAAATTTATCTGTCTGGAAGTTAATAAGTCTGACACTGAGATATCAGTATTGCATCCAAAATCATCCGCATTTGCACTTTTCCTCAATAATTGCCATCGAACTTTAACAATGGATGAATAAGAAAAGTGGGGTACCTCGCCTCCATTGGTACCTCCATCATAGCATGGTTTCAGGCTAACAGCACGTTCAAGGTACGGTTTCCAGCGTCCAGAGAACAAATCTCTCCTAATCATCTCAACGCCACATTGATAGTGCTGTTTTTGCACAGAAATAACAATATTAAATATGGCATTAACTGGAGAATATTGGCAAAGAGAAACAGCACGAGAAACAAAGCGATTACATTACCTCCAGCATGTTTCTCAAGAACGGCTCTTCACTAAAATAATCTCTACGTACAAAGACAAATGGCAAATTGAATGCCAGAGATTCACTGGCTGTGCCATATCCAATTTTTCCTGGGATAGAAGATACAATTGAAATGGATAAGCTCATTCTGCACTACTAAATACCATTTAGTTCTGGACAAAATCTTCAGCTACAATACCAAGCATGCAGTCTGAAGCTGCTATGACATCTGGGGTATAAGAATCTTTGGGAAGCTTGATGAAATTAGGAGGAAGCTGCTGGTTCTCAGAAGCACCGCAGACCTATATCAAAAGCCAAAAATGTAAATGAAATAAAATGATCCAATCTAAGACATAACATATGATAATTGTGGATAAAAGATGCACTAGAAAAACTTACCGCACATTTCCAACCAGGAGGCAGATATTCTTCCTTTAGATTCCACCCAGCAGGCTACACAGGATGGGCTAGAGTGATCAGGATTAGTCTTATAAGTGGAGCATAATAAGCATATTTTTAAAAATGTGAAGGGTGTGTTTTTGTATAAAGTTTATGAAATAGTGAAAATACAAATTATGGAAAGTATGCTACAAGTGGAAATAGATGGTACAGTAATAAGGGTTCGGTATCAGGTGTGAATAGAAAAATATTCCTTAAGAGTAAGCAGTCTGAGGTAAACATGTGTTCTTTTAAGAGTTCAACATAAAAGTGGCTACAAAGAAACTATATTGATAAAAGTGAAGAAATTCACCAACATGTCATGCTAAAAACCTCACCTGCCCACCAAAATTGAAGATCACTAGCTTTGTGTCATCCCCGATTCCGAGCTCTTTCCTCACCTACGGCATAAGGAAGTAATTAACTTGCTACAATTTGCACATACTTATTTAGGAATTCAGAAGTGTCTATAATAAAACACCTCCTCTCTGGATCTGTGTAATCTTCTCACAACGAGGGGTACATCAATAACATCCCTGAAGGCAGGCACTGTAAGATGAAAGGTATACTTTTAGATAAGCAGAAAAGATTTTCCCCTCGACGTGCATTCATGGTAGAAGAGAAAAAGACAGACATGAAGACATGGAAAGAGGGGCTATCACAAAAACAAAGTTAAAGCAAAATGAAGCCTTATCCCAGAAAACTACGGTCTAGGATGGGGTCATTTATATACACAGCCTTCTCCTGCTTTTTGGAGAGGCTGTTTCCTGACTCGTATCCATGGCCACAAGGTCACAAGGCAACAACCTTAACATTGGGAAAAAACTCACTCTTTGACAAAATCACAAACATATAAACAAAAGAAGCCTGCAAAAATAATATTTCCAAAGAAAATAATTGTAAAGTTTTTTGCACCAACATACTTGGACAGTGTCCTGGTAAACGGATTAGAAACTCGCATAGTGAATAATCCTCTGCTATCTGTTTAAATCATCAAGAAATTAGCTATGCAAGAGCATGTATATAGTGCTTATTACAGAGATATGTATAATAGTATTATCTGAACAGAAGTCAAGTCCAGTGAAATAAGACTCAAATAAAAACATGTTGTGCTTGAGACTTTAATCATTGAATGATATAATAGCTATGGAGAATACATATTATTCCACTTAATATAAGGGAAAAGGTAGAGGTAACAAGTATTTAGATGAATTTGGTTGTCAATATCCGAATTCAGAACATGTCAACTATACTCTTTTATTGTCCATACAGCTGTGCACATTTCATATAATTTCTTAGTGATAGAGGTTTCCTTAACTAAGGAAAGAATTTGTTTCCTGGACTGAAGTTCTGAAATTAGAAAATTATTAGGAATATGAAGAAAATTGAAGTTGTAGATGAAACCATAAACCCACAATTGAAAGGTGATAGAGTTGATATAAAAGTAACTTAAAAAGTTTTAGGCCACAAGGCACAACACTTCAAAACATATTAATTTAGTGAATGAAAAGACAGAAAGACAAACCTGCAAAACTATTGAGCGATGTTCATGCCCAGCAGCCATCACATATTCTGCATAAATAAAGTCCCAACTGCAAAGGTTTCAAGAAAAGTAACAAATTGATTCAGGGAATATTGTAGGTATGTGAAAGACACTATATGGGATAATTGTATGACCAAGAGTTAGTAGTGCATTAATAACCTGAGAAATACATTTTAAAGTCTTAAACTCAGCACAGATACAGAAACATAAGTGAAGTAAATATAGAAATGATTTGAGGCTTAGATTAAAAAAGAAGGATTTGAAAATGGAAAATGAGATGCAACTCAAATGAAATACACAAAAGAAAAGGGGAAATCGCAGTCTTCAGAGCTCTGCTAACATGAATAACATACTGTTGCCTTGATTTTTGAAGCTTCTCATCAACCTTGGCATCAAAACAAAATCACAGTAATCACATTTATCCCATGTTCATATCATGATGAACCAGTCATTGCCATATAAGCAGCCGCACAAGTTCTTAAACCTTTCCCATTCCCATTTGCTTCGAAAACATGCCAGTCTTTATCCCATTTAACTATCAAGCTACAAATAGTTTTTGTCATGGGCATAGGATCAGGTGGTAAAGGACGGGTTCGGAGAGGGTGATATTAGTTCTAAAGTTAGAAAAAGAATATATATCAAGTTTCTGTCACAGATATCTTTTTACCGTTCAACTTAATTCTTTAAAATGCGTTCGCCTAAATGATTTAACTACTTACGAGCCACTAGACATGCATTATGAAGTGTGATGAAAAATATCTCAGTGCTTGTCCAATGTGTGATATGACATTCAATTAAACAATTTCACTTATTTGGTTACAAATTATTATTCTCACTTATGTTTGTCAACAAAAATAAAGCATGTCAAATAGTATGTTCTGCAATAAAACTCTTATTTTAATGTAATTTAACATAAGTGGAGTCCTGTCTTGTCTTGCTTATGACTATGGGCCGACTATCATTCAAAACAAAGCGCAATATCTTTAATGTTTCACATGCCTATGAGGTTCCTATGATATCTAGTGGAAAGTAATCTAGAGTATCATCACAAAATTTCAAGCTTCAGTTCTGTAAAAAAAACATGATCACATGCCAGAAACTGAAAAGGCTCAGTTGAAGTTTCTGCTTATAAGGTATAAGTTTAGGTAAATTACCTGAAATTGGTAACACAAACAGAAGGTATTCCAGCATCTGCAGCTGCTCGGCAAGCAACAGGAACGACATCTGAAGCCTGTTCAGATAGAGATAGTAGAGTAAATAAGGTCATCCGTCCTGATTGCTCCCTACATCCCTAATTAATTGCTTTTTTACCTTTAGCAAATACAAGGATAGTTTTAATACTGATTGACTTCCCCACTTCCTCTATAACAAACTAAAGTTGTATAGCAAACAAATCTGAGAAAATACTAATAGAAATTCAATCATATTATCTTATTAATGGGGAAAGGGAAGAGTTAGATGGGGCATTAACTTTTAGTATAGTGGACAGTTAACGCGGCCTCGAAGGATTAGAAAACATGGAAATGGTATCCAAAAACTGTCACTGTTTCCCTAGGAAAGCCTTGTAACTTCATTTAAAAGAGACCTAATATCAATGGAAGTCATCATACTATGCTTTATCCCATCAAGCCACAACAAGAAAAAGAGCCAGTAGCAACTGACAAAAATAAATTAAATGTGTAGAAATAGGAAGCATTCCAGTACCACTAAGTTAGCCTTGATAGACTTTAGCCACTCAACCTCTGTTGCAATAATGGAAGCCCGTGGTATGACAGCTGTGTTGGTATACTTCACAAAACAAAAATGAGGAAACAGTCAATTTCTGTATTCAAAAGTAAGCAGAAAGAAACATAGAACAATAGAAAGTAAGAAACAAGTATGATCTTGAAGCATGAAAAAGTTATAACCAGAATGTTTGCAATCATGCATTGACATGAAATAAACACCATTTGATATGTCATGATCACTACGAAGTTCATTTCACATGTCATAAAATCCACGATATTCTAGAGTTTACACCATACCTTTTCCAAGGAGGCAAGACGATCAACTGTTAGAGCATCTGATTGGACAGCTCCACAGTCCAACAACACCTGGGCACAAGATAAATTGTTATTAGGTTTTAAAGGAATGCACTCTGCTTTTGCAAAACAGCTTTTTTCTGACTTGAACCTATGGCTTCACAGTCATGAGGTAACAACTTTAACATTGCACCAAAACTAACCCTCAGAATCAGAAACTACCATTAAATTATAATGGCACAGACTTCAAAACTTTGAATCGTCAATGAGATTAGATTCATTGCATATACAAAAGGGACCTAACATTGCTAACAATCTTTCGTAACATGTTTTTTTCTTTCTTATGCAAAATGATGAATGTGGAGCAGCTACTCTAAACGTATATGAAATGAGTTTGATTGACAAGTTACTGCCCAAAATGAATAGTAGCTGATATAGATCTTCCGTGGAAATGGAACCATTTGATTTCATTTTTGCAGTAGTTGAAGGCAGCAACTGGAGTCAAAAACTAAAAACTAATGGACTAGCTTCTAGAGAGGACATAATCTTATGAAATTCTAAAAACCACATTATGCATACAACAGATGAAACTGGCTGACACAGCTATGAAAACACTGGCATAGAAACCGTAACTAGTCTATTTTCTTGAAATATTAGTGTCTATTAGTGCTAAGAGTTTGCAAGTTTCTGGAAAAGAACAAAACATTTTCACTTTTTCCAAAAAATGAACTGCAATGGACTGACCTTGCGAAGGTGGAGTTTAGGTGACTGTATCTCTGAAGTGAAGACATAGTCTGGAACAGCAGTAACCACATGAACTTCATGCCCACCTAGAATAAGATTGCGAACCACCTATGTGAAAATAAAACATTTCAACAATTAAAGAGAAACATGATTAAATTTAAAACAGGTATTCATTGCATGATTAGGTTCCAGCATACAAAAAATAAGTAAACCACCAAATTCCCAGGTATCAATTCTTCCCCGTGCCCCAAAGTGACAAACTGTTGTTTATGCACAACATGATAGCTACAAACCTGTTTAGCTAATGCAATCACCATAGCTCAAAATTCCCTAAATGTCAACAACATTGACAGATAACTATATGGCTGGTTAGCTCAAAAACACAACTCAGAATTGGTCCGGACAAATTAGTGCAGTAACTTACTGTCAGCAAGCTTCCATTTTGAAAGCACACTGCCTTGCACAAAAGGAAATCAGGGAATGGGTAGTAGCAAAATCATCCAATCACCCCAACAACAAAAAATCTCAGCTACAAGAATCGTGAACTGGGCACATTGCAAATTCACCATAAACGTGCAGATCCCAGAAACAAATGCTCACAACATAATCAGCATCAGCTAATTAGTACGGCAAGTCTGGATTTTCATATCAAAATGTGCTAGAAAAACAAGAATAATATAATGGGCACATCACAAATTCACCAAACACACACGCATCATAGATGAAAGCGATAGAACCAAATCAAGCTCCAAACACGGAACCCACATGAAGAAATTGAAAAAAAACGGGCGTACCTCGACGACGCGAGTGGCGTGGCCGAAGCCGTGGCCGGTGACATAGTAAGCAAACACAAGAGGTTTCTCCTCAGCCATTGTCGCAAACCTCTGCGATGACCGGCAATGCGAGCAGATAGATACACAAAAATGAGTATATATAGTAGATTAGCGAGCAGATAGAGATCTGCGTTTGTGCCACGTAGGTTTCCGTAATTGACTGGTCTGGATTTGGGAGTGAAAATGGAAAATGGTTCATTTTATCAAATGCATGAGAACGAGGCAACAAATGTTGTTGCACGTTCATTGTCATTAGATTTGGGGATATTATTCAATTTAGAAAGTTAATCTGAATTAGTTATCACCGTCAAAAAAGATACAATTTAATTATTTTACATCAAAACTTAATCTAATTATCACGTCATGTGGATGTGTATATTTCTTATAGCAGAAAGAATCTTTAAAATGAATACCATATTGTATTATTAAAGTTTGTTAAAATGAAAACAAATTGTTGTTTTCATTAATATTTTGATATTAATATACTAATATTTTTAAATTAAAAGGATTGAAAATAGTGAAATTTATCATTCATAATGATTAAATTTGACATTTTAAAGTTAACTTTTAAGTGTCATTATTCACAACAGTTAACTTTATCATTTTACGAATAACAACAGTTAAATTTGTTATTTTACAAATTATAACGGTTAATTTTAAGTGTGATCATTTAAAA
>JAYMTO010000240.1:0-14207 GCA_036898065.1 California macrophylla | reverse complement strand
ACCGATCACAATTTTACAGGTAAGAATTGAGTTATGGCATGGAAGCTGACATCGTGGGGGGAACCAATGAAACCATTTTAAACTCGGATGAATGAAGTTTACTACATAGGAATTCATTTGTATGCTTTAGAAGAGGAGATGATAACTTGGCATACGAAATAGTAAACATCTAGCAAACTCAAATTAAATCTTTACTTGTTACAGATTATGACTGTCAAATAATGATTGATTTGAAGCACATAGACAAGAAAGCTTGCTAAGTTCAAGAACTTACAAACTGCTATGACGGTGTATGTATACCCAAGAATTCCAAATGTTTCGTCGCTCATTTTAGCAACAGTTCCCAAGCAAACTCCAGCAAGACATAAAATCAGATAATCTACAGCTTGTGTCCGAGATTCTCGTAGCCTTTGCTTAGCTACCCTGCAAAAAAAACATTTGCACGACAAACTGAGTTTTATTATCAGTAGAATGAACAAAAACTTCAACTGAGTAACCAAACTATTATTTATCCAATTATACTTGTAGACAAACTTGATATTTTCAAATTAACATATTCCATACTGTATCCCCTATCCTCCCATCACAATATTAATAGTAGCCGGGCGTGTTTCTTGTGAAGAACGAAAAGAAACAAACAAATGATGTAGTAATTAGAACTTTAAGAGTTGATATGACCGTTAAGAACTTCATATAATTAGCATATCAAGAAGGGCAATGAGTATGAATAAAAAAGACCTTGTAAATACCTCCCAAGATAGTGTCTGTATTGCATACATGGACCGGGAGTTTTCCGGTTTGACAAGTCCTGTGATGATAGGAAATTATGTCGTATAGAGTCTTTTTTCTTCTCAACATTACACTTCACATCTTCCCATAAATCTCCTGCAAAAGACTGTCCTTCAATAGAACTTGCTCCAAGGGAAGAACTTGCTCCTAGGGAAGAAGAACTTGCAGTACTTGACATCATTCCATCTGCATATTTTAGCATATCCATTGGAACTGGATACCCATTATGAATCATCCACCTAACCGGTAGTTGTTTAACAGTAACACCAGAGTTTGGATTTAGTTTTACTATGCCCTCCAGAATATCAATGTAGTGGTCCGGAGGATTCACACGGTCAGGGACAGTGATCCCAATTCCAGAAAAGTACTCTTCAACTTTCCGAACTGATCCATGATACACTGTAAGGCCTCCTTTAGCTAGAAGTACTAAATCATCAAACATCCTGAACAAGGTGTAACTATAGAAAAAAAAACAAAGGAACCCAATTGTTCATGTCATTTAGGGATACACATACATGAAAATAGGTAGTTTGGGGGAAAATAAATAATATATGGCAGTCATTTTCATGAAGTATTGCAAATCACTGTTGTTTTCCAATAATATATTCCAAGAATCCACAAAGTTCAGTTAGAGGAATTTGTATCCCAACTACAAACCACTGATGTTGGATAAGCTACAAATATGACATTGCAGCCCATCTTCTGTTGCATCAAAAGCCACTAGGTCTGTTCTGATCAGTTTCGAACGATTAGAATTATCTATTGTGTAAGGATAAAAGTTATGGTCATCTAAAAGAAGTTAACAAGTAGCACGACAAACAATGCAAAAGGTATGGTTTCTAATGTCATGTAGAGTCATCTTAACTGGTTCCATTAAGTACTGTTCCCTCTGTCCCATTTTAGTAGTCCACTTCCCTTTTAACAGGAGAATTCGACTTGGTTTTCCAATAATGCCTTTAAATTAATTGGTTATAACAGCTTCCAATTTGTTAGAATAAGGCCACATGTTGAAAGGAAAGGAAAACACTAAAATGATGATAATGTTTGCAAAAGGTTATTATTTTGAGATGGAGTACCATCTTGGTATTATTATAACCCTATCAGGAATAATATATGTATGTCTCGAGATTTACTGATATTAAAAAAAAACATTTCTGATAGTGCATTCACAAGGGATTCTATAATTCTTACATATAAATTTACCTTGGCTGGTGAACAACCATACAGATGTTCACTCCTTCAAGAGCTTCTCGTCGAAGAGCTCTAAGAAGTAACTGTGAAGATGAACTGTCCAACCCAGATGTGGGTTCATCTAATATCAAAAGTGAAGGTTCCATGACCATTTCCAACCCTACATTTACTCGTTTCTTTTGACCTCCTGATATTCCTCGCTGCTCCACTGTGCCAACTATAGAATCCCGCACTGGCTGAAGCCCCAAGCACTCAATGACTCGTTCAACAACAAGAACTTTTTCTTGTTTTGGAAGCTCCGCAGGAAGTCTGTAATAACAATTAAAAACCTATATGAGATTTGAACAAGATGAGCAAGAAGGATTAGGTAAGGCAGCCACAGACAAATAGACAGATGACTTTTTTTGTCAGCAACAAAATAAAGCATATTATTAGATACCAGAGATAAGTTCCGAAATGGAAACAGCTCTCTCCAAGCCAAGAATACAAGATAGAAAACAGAAGAAAACAACCAAGAAGCTAAGAAAATAAGAGAGGTCTAGAATTAGATAGTAAGGAGCCCCTCGAGAGGGTGCGGTCCCAATCCCTTCTAACGCAATCTTTGAGACAAGTTTGAAGCACGGCCTCTTCATCACCATGAGGTGCTGTACACCCCATAGCCTTCACAAGTCCCAAACGTTCTTAGCCTCATTACGAAGTCTAATACATAGACAGATGAGCTGATCACTTAGTGTGCCAGACTAACTCTAGAAACAAGCATGCTCTACTTATGGACTTCCATACTGCGAAATTTCTTTTGCATCAAAGAAGTTCCAGTGCTATATATATAATCATCAAATGTAAATTGTCCAGAAATTTTGAGTGGTATCAATTCTGATGCAGATAAACAGAATGTAGAAGAATGCAAACCTACCAAATGTACACAACTTCACCATATCAACTTGAATGCAGGAGTACAGAAAACAGATGTAACATAAGCAGTGCCAACCAAAGACCAATCTGGCATACACTACTATGGAAAGGGAAGCAATGACAATACTTAAAAGAGACAAACACTATAGAACTCTTGATGAATTAAATACATACCTGCATCTAGCACTGAACCAAAGATTCTCCTCCACTGTTAAGTTGCCATGCACAATATCGTCTTGTGGCACAAAACCAATTATTTTCTTGTATGAATGGATTGGTTCAGTTTTACCGTTTACAAGAATCAGTCCAGTAACATTACACCCAGCTGCTTTTCCCATCAAAGCAGAAAGAAACGTTGTTTTGCCAGCCCCAGACGGGCCCATGACTGCAGAAACTCGCCCGGGTGATATCTTTCCAGTTACAGACCTCATTAGATGTTTGTTTTTCCCCTTTAGAGTGAGGGTTAAATCTTTAAAAACAACCTCAATCATAAGCCTTTTCCTGATTTCAATATCACCAGACATTGATATTACCCCAGAGAAGGTCAAGTTCTTATGCTCCTCTTGCATAGCTTTTTCCTTCTCGATTTGATCATACGCATACCTGAACATCCGGCTCCGAGAATGCATATGCTTACCCTTGGGTGTACCCTTTTTCACATTTTTCTCTCCAATCTCCAAACTGAAACCTTCTTCACTATCAGGGTCATCTTCAATGTCATGCATCATTTTTGTGAGGCTGTCTTTTTCATTTTTCTTTCCCTGCTCAGATGTGCCCATAAGTGGCAACTCTGATCCAAGTTTACCTTGACCAGTACCTCTTGACTGCTCTGGTTGCTTATTAGTTTTTTTGCGAGAAAATGTCCGTGATAACTGTGTCTGCAGCCCAGTTGCATGCTTTTTAGCAATGTCTTTTGCAGATTTCCATTTCTCATGTGCTTGTGTTTCTCTTATACTTTGAACTGCCTTTTCCCTGGATTTCGCTTGTCTTCTCTCTTGTGTTGAGATAACTTGGTCAGAACAGTTATATATAATAACTACTACAAAACTCAGTGCAACCTAGATTGACGCGCAAAGGGTTAGTACGCTATGACAATGAGACATGATATATCAATAAACATTCAGCATAGATTGTAAGTATGCACTATTGACATCAATTAGCATCTTTGACGGTTTCACAAAAGTTATTAAACAATTTCATTAATTTTAATTTGGTATTGATTCATTGCAATCAATCTCACATCTGCCCCAGTTAACTACTGACTACTGAGTACCCGCAAGGGTACAAGTAATGTGTTGCACCTATAACATAATTGATAATATGGTCAGACGGACAACCTGAAGCAAAATGTAATGACATAATAGTTTGTTGAACAACTATAATGTAGTAATGTGTAGTGGCATATAAATAACGTCTAATAAAGCATGGATGAATGTAATAACATGATTGCATTGAATAGTCTATCATTTAAATGATAAAAAAGTTAAAAGATTACTCACAAACATCATTGCGCCATATGCTTGGATATTTTGATTTTCTGATTCTGCGTCACACTTAGCAAGACTGAAGCATCCTGCAAGTACGTCCATACAGGTTTATGCTATCTGAAGTCATATGCATGATTTACAGATGAACTCGTGGACGATAACAAGGGTATATTTAAACATTCATTATAAAAATCAGGACACCAGAATTGGAAAGCAGTCATATAGAAAGATGCATCTCATATGACCAGTTGTTTCTTAACCACATGGGAGAGGTCTGCACTGTGCTCCCATTTAGAGGGTGAACCTTGGCTGAATGCTAAGGTCGCTGCTGCCATGTGACTTTGAGGTTATGGCTTCAAGTCACTAAACAACCTTTCTGCAAAAGTAGGGGGAAGGTTGTGTGCATAACAACCCTCCTCAAACCTCACAGAGGTGATTGTCTTGTCCACCAGGCCGTCCTAAGGTGTGGGAGAAACAGCATGTTCATGTAGATTAACTATAACGTTGGTTCAAATATTCATAACTTTTAGATTTTCAGAAAGCGGGGAAAAAAAGGAAAGAGACGGACCTTGTGGGGATGTAGAACCTATTCTGCAGAAAAATCTGCAACCAAATGCAAAAGGTGGCATCAGAAAGAAGAAAGGAAGCAATAGATGTCACATAGCCATTGTACAATTATTTTTCTATTGATAGCCTATGCCAACAAAGGCAGCAATGAAGATAAAAAAAGAAAGAAGATTTAGAGTAGTTATCAATACCCTTTCTCGCAGGGTATTTCTTGGATAGTACTTGGACAGTATGAACCTGCTGAACAGAACATCTCATGACTATTTGAGATACCAGCCCAAAAATCTGCTGTTCCGCAAGAATGATTATCTATCCCAGGAAATGGTTGGTAACTATATCTGTAGAATATTAGCAGCGATTAATATTAATGACTGCAAAGCTAGAGAAACATTGCCTTCAAAGGGAAGAAAACCAAACCACAAAATGAACTTACGGATCACATAAACCAGTCTCTGAATTGAATGTCGAACTTGGACAGTAAGCACCCAGTGGGCAAGCTTCATCAAACACAAGAGGGGGCAATCAACAAACTAACACCATGAACTTTACCTCCTTCAATAACAATCCAATAGCATACACAATAGGCATTCCATACTACAAAAACTTCGAGTAGAAAAACTGATGTTAAAGCTCTGAGAAGGTTTTCCCCAGAAAATCAAGCAACAAAAGATGTTGTTAAGGTTCAGCATTTCTTCTGCCTTAGCATATTAAGACCATCCAAGCTACTTTTAGTTTGAAAACGTAAAATGGACCTTATTTAATAATTTCTCAAATTTCATAAATAGCTCAAAGTTGGTGAGTATTTATCCCATATATATAAGATATACACTGTAACTTATAACCTAAGTAAATGACTAATGATGGGTGCAATTGCTCTGTTTGTGAAACTAATGAGATGATAGAGCTATAAAGAAGCTACTTACATTTTGTTATGACACTAACATAAAAGAAATGGAACGTTTATAGAGAAATCATTTGATAGGTTTTTAATGAACTTACGCATCATGCAAGTAAGGCCACGAGGGCAGAAGAAACCGGCACAGCAAGGTGCACATTCATCAGTTCTAAGAGGCATCTCCTTTGACTCTCTCAGGTCGACTTTCATGCCATCAGAAACCCTACAAGCCCATCCCGGTTCGCATCCATCAACCCACGAGGACGAATTACAGTTTTTGTTAGGCTTCGCATAATTGCTGGACCTATTCACTAAACTGGCGAAGTAGAACTTTATATCCGCTGCTGTGCACAAGCGTTGTGACAGATCTCCTATTAATCCACCAAAAACATCATCAAATATATTAAGGATGTAATTTTCATAGCCAGTGACATACTAACCAAACCTCTAGGTTCGTAAACTGATTGCTCGTGATTAATCAATTCCTACATGTTCTGTAATTCAAGCATTTTTGTAATTTTTTTGGAACATTGCAAATCGCGACGAAACCTATTTGCTTATCTATGGCATGACACCAGATAGAGGAAAGCCATAGTACCGCCTGTTTTGTCAATGCAGTCCTCGATGAACCTTGGATCTGATGAGAAATTAAATGCATCATTCCAATCTTTTTCTCTGCCAAAATTGAATTTACGGAATGAATTAAACTTCAATAATTGAGTACAATTGAATCAAATTGCAACAGCTAGAGCAGTAGTAATAGATAGAAGTGAGTAACTAACACGTTCAGTATGCAGAACCCGAGATACATTTTGATCTCGTCGCCGAACACCGCAGACAGATTAGCGTAAGTAGTGGACAGCATACTTGCAACCAAGCCCTTGGCGGTCGGGTTCTTCTTCAAGCCATTAGCTTCATCCTTGTCGATTTCGCCAACGCCTTCCTGTCCAGAAGCGAGCTGCGATGATAAAATCAACACGGCGACGACGAACTGAACGAATATGATCGAAGAAACGCCATTACAACTGGTTCTCATCTCCTTGCTCGCGGAACCTGGAAAATCTCAGAATGTGGCCGTGGTCTTGCTCGGGATCGGATGTGGGTCTAAGTTTGATGGAAAGTGAAGAATTGAGGGAGCTAGCTGCTAGGGTTTGGTGCGACGTACGGCTCAGGTGTTTTTCGGGAGGAAGAAATGGCGGAGAGAGAGACATGGCGAAATTGGAGGGAAAGAAGAAACGGATAGATGTTTGTAAGAAAATCTGTGTAGCTCTCTCCTCTTCTGGAACTCGGCTCGGTTTCGACCGTCGGATTCGAATTTGGAGATGGGCGGTCGAGAAGAAAGATAGACCATCCAACGGTTAAATGATAGTACGTTAATTGTTATGCTTTCTAAGCTATAATTAATACACGAAATTATTTAAAAATAATTATGAAATTTTAGAGACTATTTTAACTAATTATCCTTACAAAGATTAAAAAACAATATTTTATTAAATTCATTAAAAGAATTCAAAATAAATATATTTTTTATTTTAATAAATGTCGTTAAATTATTTGTTTGGTATTTTAAAAATAGATTTAGTGTATATTTTAATTCAATTAAACGAGTTTCTACATAATCATTAATTTTCTCAAAATAAGTCACCAAGGCAACTTTGCTTTAAATCCAATGGACTTCCACATTACACAATATACAAAATAAATTTTTGATAGAAAAAGAATATGCATGATATCGAACAAATATATAAGTTATACGTATACACTGGATGATACAGGTGCATAGCTTCATACATGTAGATATTACCCATTAGATGTAAAAACGCACTGATCTAAATATTTCAGAAATACATGCAAAAGCCTAACAGCAATATGAGTAATGATTTGTGAGAAGCAAACATAGCCATGAATATTTATATTGCTCACCTTGTTGTTTACACCATTCTGACATTACATATTCAAAAGAATTATTGTGTCCTTCAGCTGGGACTGTGATAAGGAGGTCGATAAATTGTTCAATGTTTGGGGAACTCATATGGACCTACATTTGAAAGGAAGACTGTCAATAATCAAAAGAAATCATGAGACAATCTTGAAATTTTAAATCAATATCTTTGGCACGTCATACCAAGTTATGCAATTCACAAAATCCATCTCATTTTTATAGGCGATATATGTACCAAAATTTGAACTTGAGACCTTTCTTGAGTGAAAACAAGCTCTATACCTATTGACAAATCTTGATAGAAAGATAAAACGTTATCCACCTCCAGATGTCACAATATCAAGTATTAAGGTCACAAGACTCCTCGAGATTTAGCTTCAGATTTTTCTTACCAAATGATGTATATGTTAGAACCCAAATTGTTCTACTATAAAGGAATAGATTGAAATACTTTATGCATCTCGCCCAATCATCATGATTAGGATGAATGATACATAGAGTACATGATATGGGTCCTAATGGTGTTAGATGAAATTGTTATCGAATAGTAACAGCTATTTGCTTAAATTTATTATCCATCGATATTGATGTAACGATTATATATTTTAAGGTAAAAATGTAAGGTTGCCAGTTATAGTGTTGAATAATAACTGCATTTGAAGTTTTCCTAAAACTTACTTAGCATCAAGCTGAAAGGTTAAAGGAAATACCAATCTGGCAAAAATGAGTAACAATGAGCTTTTCAATCCTGCAATGTCAACTGATTGCATGCGTCTGACAACAGCAGCAACCAAATCTCGTATATGCTGCCCCATATATGATGGTAAATGCAAAATAAGTTGTAGAATGTAGCTCCCAACAAAAAATGAGCCAGAGCTTTCCAGAGAAGGGTCAAGAAGCCTGCCAAAAGAATGCCCAAAACACATCATCCATAAAGGAAAGAAACATGATTCCACAATGATAGTTCTTATGACACAAGAGAATACAAACACACAATACTTACCATTTTATCATGCCAAACATAGTTATAATATCATATCACGAACAAATGTAAAAAAAAAAGCTATTGGTAATATGTTGACAAAATCTAGGTAATTCTTAATAGAACAAAAGCGCAAAGTGTTATTACGCTGGGAAAGAGAGAGCTTGAGGGAGGTTTTACAGTGTTATACATTGGAGGAATTATCATTTTGTCTAGGTGTGTAGTCTGAGTATTGAATATATGTTGAGTTCTCCAACACGGATGAGTGTATTTATAGTGAGCGCAGCGCCACTATAGCATAGGGCAACTGTCGGGTTATTATAGAGTGTGCATATTGTTGCGCCTGTCATGCCCATTCACATGGGGATGTAGGTTACGCAGGGTGATGGTCTGGAGGCCTTACCCGGGTCTGCGCAGACCGTTAGGGTTAATGGGCCAAGCATGAGAGTTATGTAGGATTCGCTCGGCTCATGCTGAGGGTGAGGGCTATATGCCCAATACCCAACATGTTTCACATCATTACGATAAATGAAATTTGAAAGCTATATACAATTGAATACTGACAATGCAGGCTTAATTAGATTTCATCATTTCACTAGTTGGAAAGTCGGGAAGAAAAAACAACCTGTCTGGCAAAGATTGTCCTCCTTGACATTTTTGCAAAAATTTAAGTATGATTACTTATCAACTTGTACAACTATAGTTACTATTACTAAGTTATTAACTATATGTTATTATGATTAGCTAAGATGTATTAGTTCAAAGTAAATTATCAGAAAACTATCAGCAATTTATCATATAACAAAGTGAGTCGAAATGGAGATTCATTGCTAGTATTGTGGACATTTAAAGTAGGGTGGATAAAGTAAATGACCTACATTTCTAAATAAAAGTGCTAGCTAGTAGTGCTGAACGGTATCCATGGCCACCTGGAAAGAACATCTCAGATATGCATGACCTTCAAGACTTAAAGCTAAGGGCAATCTGAAAATGGCTTCCTAATTCGGAGGTACAACGTCGCTAAGATACTGGTATTAGTGTACATAAAATAAGGATTTTAATAGAACAATTAACATGCAAGATAGTCAAGGTTCAGTCTTAAATTGGTAAAGAGTTTAGGTTTTGCTCGATGGCCTGTGAAAATTAAAGGAGGATCTAATTGTTTAATTGGTAGACGTCAGATCTAGCTGTTGCCCCCATAATAAGATGAGAAAGGAAAAGAAGATAAATAAGAACTTTGAAGCAAGAAAGAACCCATTCAAATTTTCAAACAAGTTAGAAAGCTGCATGATGAATTCCTAGTTTACAGAATGCAGGCAGTCCTAATTCCATAGGACTAAGATCACAAAAGTAAGATTCAATGACGGGAGGAATTGAAAAGGAATTTACGGCCCAATAGTGAAATTAGAGATAAAGCCTGGATGCTTTCTTATAAGATGATAATAAGAACAATTGCTAAGTACCTTGAAGCTGCATCAAGCAAACTTCTCATTGTGAAACCAGAATCACCACCCCAAGCAAGCAGTTCATCTCGCCCCCCAGATACGAAAGCAGCTAAACATTGTGTGGCATTCTGATCAATGTTTTGACAACACAGAAGGTTACTTATAATGCATTACATATGAACGACCACAATCTAGAAAATAATATGTTTAGCAGAAGAGTATAACCTGCATTTCGCTGTGGTCATCACTTTGAAGGACTATACGAATAGCAGCATCAAAACAAACATCATAGATGGCTTTCACAACATCGCTAGGAGCACTCTGTACAACGCTATCACAAACTGTAATTAGCAAAACATGTAACACCACAATACTACAGATAAAATGTGTGAAACTTAAAACCAACTGCCAGAGAATAATAAATAAAGCATTAATCAAGTATAGCTTGCCTTCAATAGCATAGATACCAGATCCAATGATCCAGCCACCAATCCATCAGGCTGCTGGTAAGGCTGATTGATTATCATAATCAAAATACATCAGATGCATGTAGGGAGGAAACTGATGAATAAAATATCGCTTTTACATGACATACTTTGTTTAGGATTGGGCCAACATATGGTAAAACTCGGGAAACCAAGGGCCGGATACAACCAGGAGCATTTTTTATTCCCTGAAGAATGATTCAAACTATAAGCGGAGAATGATCAACGATGAATAGATCACATAATTGAACGAACACGTACAGAAACTAGGTCAAGAATTACAAATTAAATTTAGCAGTGTGGGTTCATGTACGGGAAACACCTCTGCAAATGCAGGTGAAGGATGCATTTTTGAGGTTCACGTATCATATACATCTAAGATGCCATAATAGACCTCAAAGCATTTGAAGAGATTTCCCAAGGTACAAATGACATTAACGAGTAACAGGTCAGAGGTTCAGACCCTGGTGGGTACCTGCTTGGGGATAGGCTGGGGTTAGGGTTAATGTTAGGGATTTTCTTCAATATATGTGTAGTCCTATATTAATAGGCAATTGCTTTTTGAAAAAACTGACATTAACGAGTATATGAGAATCTACATCCACTAAATAAGAATGGCTTTCAAAGAATTATTAGTTCGGACACATACTAAATAGCACAAGGACAACATAAGCAAACAATGCAAGTATATATTTTAAAACATTATGACATCTATCAATACCAACCAACAGTATTACCTCCAAAACCTCAATCGCATCAATACTGATAAAGGGATCAGATACATGTGATACCCACATGTTCAGGATTACAGGGGAAATAATGGGCTCAATTGATGTTGATACTTCATGACCTACAGTTGACGATAAGAATATTAAGGCCCATAACCAGCAAGGTGTAGAGGGTGTAAGAACTAACCAGCAAAAAAACATTGAGATTTAGACGGGATGTACAATGCAAACATACTCAATATCAACAATATGAATGCAAACCTGCTTTAATTGCTTCTTGCAGAGTTTCAAGTACAAGGTGCAATGTTTCATCAGATGCCTGCCAAGCAGAATGTTAGCAACTTCAGGATTCAGATTAACCCATCAGTCAATAGAAGATGTATTGCAGGTTGTATTTGGATTTGTGTGTGATGATGTATGAAAATGAAATTCATCTCCAAAATCAATATGCTGAACCGGAATTTTCAGAACTCAATCACTCATAAAGTCCAAGTTTTGCAAGAAAATGCCGAAAAAGAATAAACTCTGTTAAAACCACCAGAGGATAGGACTGGAGGAAGTAAAACCTTTTCCTAGACATTTTGAATCCATAAACAATAAAATATTTAATCTGCATAAGAAGTTGTGCATATTTAAAAAAATCAGAACATTGCAAACACATTTGAACTTCATGTTAACTTTCAAATTATCTGCTTAAAAATCCTAATGCAAGTGCAACTAAAAGGAATTCGGACAGGCTACACTTTACTTGATTAAGAAGATCTGTAAGCGATGAAAATAAACTCATCATATGAGGTTGAATGATTCCTTTGTTTGCTTCAGGTAACAGCTGGGAAAGTGCCCTGCAAGCACCCACTCTCACAGGTGGAGGCCTGTGGACAAAAACATAGATAAGATTAATTCCATTCAGCATGAAAGAGAATTAAATATAGACAGAGGTGGGATGCTTACACATCCATGCCAATTGCCTTGATGGCAGTATAAAGAAAATGCTCAAGAACTCCATGGCTGATCTGTATGATGTTACAGTTTCAGAAAGATATTTTAAAAAGATACAAAGTGGAAATGTTGCATTACTTACCACAGTGGAGAACTTAGCAATTGATGAAAAAATGCGAGCATACAGAAAAGGATATTCATGTACCCCTGCACAGCAAAACAAGAACACCAACTGTGTAAACTTACTAACCACCACACTTTTATATGCTGGCTGAGGACATGTAACAACTATACCTATTCCCATGTCATCAGTAATTATTTGTTCCAGAAGATTTCCTAAGTTGCTACAGGTCAGTCCCGAAACCTTTGAAGATAAATCAAATACAATTTGATAAGTAAATCCCACTTAAAAAGTTGTCAATAAACATAAATTCCCATAGAGTTAAAACTAGAAATAATTGAAAGAACCAACTCCACAGAGATTTCTAGATGTGACAAAGAAAGAAGAAAACAAACAAACCTCAGCCTCAAGCAATTGTTCTGACAGTGAACCCAAGGCAAACAGAGTAGCCTCCCTTATCTGAAAAATTGTCTTCCAAAATTAGAAGATTGACTAAACAAGCTAAAACAATAAAATGCCAAAAAAAAAACTTTTAAAAGTTACTCAAAAACTGTAAGGTCTGCTACTATCACAGAGACAAGGCTAATCATCTTTCAGGAGGATCATAAGAATTCCATCTCTTTGTTTCTCTTAGGTGTATCTTCTATTTCATTTTGTTAAATATATCATGCTAACAATGAAAAGACGTTTGAAGTGCATCATTCATCTAAAATAGCAAAAGTTCCTTTCCTTCTTTAGTGAAGTCTGGAGTTGACCAGATGAATGCAACAGGTCAAGGGATGGAACTTAAAGATTGTACAAGCATTGTTCAGATCAAATCATATTTAGCTAGGTTTAATATGTTAAACATCTAATTTATCCTCGGCAGCGCCCTTCCACATAACTTCAAAAAATAAAATAAAATGGCAGCCCAGTGCCCTTCCACATCACTTCATATACCCTGCAATCAGTTATACTTACCCTCCACCAATTTGGAGAACCAGCGGCTTTTTGTTGTTGAGACTCGCCCAGTCGTCTTTTTGCAGCATTCATAATGGCATTTATTCCTTCTCCGTCACAAGAACCTACCACCTCCTCCAATAAAAGTGCACCTAAAAGTATTCTTTTATGATCAAAGAGTACCCTTGTAACCTCAAAGAGGGCAATTTGAAACTATATATTTATTCACAGAGAAAGGTTCGCAATAACATAATGCACCACTTAATCATTCAGATTTTTTGGAAGGAGGAAAAGGAAGTGTTCCGAAATAACACCTAATTATAAAGGACAATTGACAAGTTACTAATCATGTAGCAATAACATTGACTTAGTTTATAAAAATATTTGTTTATATTCCTATTTTCTCTTCCAACGTAGTAGGTATGTCAAGTAAAATGGAAGTGTTAATACTAGTAGAAAACTTTATGTAGAGAAATAATATGAACTATGAAGATCCATAAGATATTAAACCTTGACCAACCAACATTAAGAGCATGTGCAATACAATGGGGATAGGATATGGTTGTTAATTTTGTTAGGAGGAGAGAGGAATGAGATGAGACTCGACATTTCTGCAGTGGTGGGTAGGATATGGTTGTTTATTAATACTGAATATATAATTGATTATTTATTTAATACTGATTATATATATAATTAATTAATTATAAATAATTGATTAATTATTTAAAACTCATTATATATTTGATAAATTAATTACAAATAATTGTTTGATTAATTAATTATTG
>JAYMTO010000239.1:0-14215 GCA_036898065.1 California macrophylla | reverse complement strand
CCCCCCCCCGCCTACCCCCACCCGTTTCACCCCCGTCGGGTCGGGGGCATCGGGTCCCCGTCGAGTTCGGGGTTTTTTGCCATCCCTATTCTAAAATAGATGTCAATTCTTGTAGTTAATTCATTATCAATGAATTACCACACAAAGCAAAAAGTGAAAAGTCATATAATAGACTTAATAAACAAGATTTGCTTGAAACTCTTGTGGCTAAAGTTTCTGATTTTGATCTTTGATGAATAAGAACCTCTTGATTTTGAGACAGCAGAGAAATGCTTACAAGAATGTGGTTCAGATAGTCCTGCTATCAGTGATGTTTTATTGGATCGCAAGGCAAAGAGAACCTCGTGATGAAAGTGCAATTTGCTATGCAGATTATTCAGCATTTTTCTTCTATGATACTTCCATTGTAAGGGAGAATGCAAGTGCAGTAGAAGTTTTCTCCCATCTGAAACTCAAGATAGTCCCTTGTTCTTTTTTATGTTATTTGTTTATTAGTTTGTCTATAGAAGTTAGAATGTACTTTACTGAAAAAATAGAGAATATGGACAATACTCCCAAACTAAAAATTCGGCCTAATTTGATGTAGATGAGCCCTCTTTTGATTATACCCTAAATCTGATCAAACATTAATGACAAAGGAGAGAGCATGTTTGATCATGCCTCTGAAAATAGAAACTTTGCTCTTATCCTCTGGTATTCTCTGTTCTGCTTCTTACATTTATCTTTTTAGCACGTCCTGTCTTAGTTTGCATGATAAACATTGATTAGTTTGCATAGAGAACATTGATTATTTACGCAACTTGTTATGATTTTATTAGCTTCAAATGTTAAGCCATGACACAACTATCAACATCACTTAATATCACACTTGCATGAGCGAGAAATTTGTTTGGACAGTATTGGGAGCACTCCACCTTGCTTCAAGGACCGATTATCTAGGATTGCAGCATCAAACCAATACGGCAAAATTCTTAGATTTCTTTTTGATTGGTCAAACACCAATAATCTGAGATTGTTTTTTTATTCTTTTTGTACAGGAACCAAAATTCCTAGAGAGTATATAAAAAAGCAGGGCCCGTGTTTTGGCGAAAGGCCAGGTTAGCTGGCAAGAATCCGAACCCTCCAGTTGGGTTGGAACTTGGGATCAAGCACTATGTCCGTAGATTGTGTCTGAACCATAAACAAAGGGACTTGGTCTCTTTCCCATATCCACATCTGGGGCTATCTTTAGCTTAGACCCTCGGGAGATGCAGCTCTTATGCTGTGAACAGAATAATTTGTTATCACCAACCAGAAGAACATGTTTTGTTTAGTCAATTATAACGGCACGTCTTGTAGCTGTCATATACTTTGGCAGACTCCATGGAAAAGGAAGAAAAGAAAGGAAAATCAGGTAAAAGGATGTTACAAAGTAGTGGCTGCCTTGTCTGTGAATTTTCTGCTTGCATTATATATGGTGATAACATGAACTGTCAGCAGCTTCCTATGAATCGTACATTGACATGATGATTTACAGAATGGAGGCTACATTAAACATGATCGTTGGATTTTGGTTTGGATTATGGACAGAGATATACACATGAGTAGTTAATGCCCAGAGCCTTTCCTGCTAGGTCCAGTAGCAGCCACCTTGTACACTTGGTCCTTCATTGAGACCACCACTTGTTGATTCAAGCTCTTTAGAGGTCTTGCCGATGAATCTTTTCTTGCAGGAATAAACCCAACTCCAGCACCGGTACTAGGATCCTGATCATATTGCCGGTCTCTTGCAACTGAATCTTCTCTTGTTTCGAGCTTTGCCTCCTGTTGATGGTGATGATCCTGAAGGGCTCTGCAATGAACCAGAGCTTTTGTGCTGAAATGTGTTGAGATGAGCATCAAGAAGAGGACACAGATGTGGTGTCTCATTGTGCTTCTCTGGTTGCTATGACCACCCAAAGCCCATGACCTCTAATAAGTAATAAGTTATATAATGCTCTACAAATATTCTCTTGAAGAGAAAAGGGATGGTGGAGCTGCAAAGATTGGTTCAGAATCACCCAATTCATGAGCTTACAGGCCTTTGTTTTGGAGGCAGGAAAGGATGGTGCAGAGCTTTTTGTAATGGGTCCCTTTTTTTATTTTTTGACTGCAACTTCCTGTCTTGGCTGCAAATTCAATAACGAGTTGTTGAAATTTGATTTGTTGTCTCTTCATTCACCAATGATATGCCCACAAAAGCTTCCTCTGTAGAATGGTATCTAAGTGTTTGATTAAATTGACAAATGAACTTGGAAATTCGAACTTGTTCAAAGACTATATACTGAAAAATCAAATTGGTATATAGATTAAATCCACGCCCTTAGTATGTTATTCCATTGAAATTGATCTAGTACACAAAATGAAAGTAAACTTTAATTATTTATCCATATGATTCAAACAAATACAAACAAGAAAACATGTTTTTATTAAGAATGAAACATAGATGCATTGGTAGAACTAACAATTAAGTCATTTTAGGCAATATTATCAATTTAATTGTTATTACTATGAGAAAAGTGAATGAGTTTGGCAAACAAAAAATATGGAACTGGCGAGAATAGAGAGTGAGATTATTGTCTTAACCAATAGAGAAATGGAGTAATTTCCACTAATCTGCTTAACTAAATGGTAAGAGTTTAAATCATTTGGAAGTGACGTTACCTCGAGCTCGTCCCACAATTTCACAAATATCATGTGCGTGCCATAATTTTTCGTCTCTAGACTGAATGTTTGATATTCATCCTTAGCTTCTTCTAGTATTTTGTCCAAAGATTACTCCACTTGTAGTCAGCATTTAAACTCTATCCTGGTCAATTTCTTCCTCAAACAATAAGGTGTTAAGAAATAGAACATAGTCATTACTTGGAGGATTGCGAACAACTTTCCGATATTCCATACAATAGAATTCCTTAATAGCAGCTCAACTTCCATGGCTTGTCGTTCCTTCTCTGCTTCCTACTCGATTTCCCTTTACTTCATGGTTTCGTACCAACGGTCCAGACACTGATCAACCTTCGTTTTCGTTAAGATTTATCGTTTCACCAGAGCTCGTCGCTTCTCAATTTATAGTTCTTCCTTCAGCTCCTCATCCCATAATCGCCACTCATCTACTTGCTCCATCATCGAATACAACTCCAAACTATCACATGCCATATTCTTCCACTCTTGTTTCCACCATATAGCTCCATACAGTTCCTAAGTCTCCTTCAACTTCCCTCTCAAATATCTCTTACAGATATATCCTCTTCTTATCCAACATTTTGATTTCTTCTTCCATGCTTGCAATTCACAGACTTGAGTCCATCGTCACCACAAGTTACGAGAATAGGGTTCTGATACCATTCTATCAGGATCCCACATATCCCAAAGACACAATTCCAACGAATTCAACAGATAAATAAGCTCTTGTATTGATAAAGCTTCTCAACCAGCGAAGCTAGGTTGAATTCCTGAAGAGGCAATAGCTAAAATATATACCAAATTAGAGCATCAACCGTAGATACGATTTCATCGACGATGTGATCAACGATTTCATCCAAATCTCCGATGATCGACGATTTCCACCATGAACATCAACAGTTTAGTTAGTGATACGATAGACAATGTTTTTTATAATTTTATTATATAGCCAATTATATAATCGATGTATAATTCACTCGCTTTTTAAATTTGCTTTAACACAGTGAAATGAGTTAACTCAGTAACTTACGAAGAACAATTGCACTTTTGAAAGTGCAGAACTAAGAGATCACATCATAAGGGCCCACTTTCTGAACTTGCATCAGCAGAGAGATCACATCATAACAGTAGACATGCACTGATCTCTTCAAACCCTCGCCACTAACCTATATTTACCCAAAACACACAACAGAAGCAATCAATTTGAACCAACTTAAATCCTTTCTCAACAGCTAAGATCAGACTACAACCCTCTCTGCTTTTGTTTTTGGTAACTTTCACACCCCTTTTCCCCTCTTTGATGTCTTCTCGGAAGTGGGTTTTGTTGCTTCTGATGTTTTTGTTTATACAGCATTGCTATGATTGATTCAATGTTGTTATGGTAACAGAAGTCAGGGAACAAACTTGAATCTTGACGATAATGAGAGCATTGTTTGTATGATTTTGATTCATTGTTGTTGTTGTGATTGTTTTGTGCTGTGATTGTGGTTTTGTTTTTCAGTTTTTAGCCTAAAGGAGGACTTTTGCTGCTGTTTTTTTGTTCTACCTATTAGGTTTTGGATTGCTATTGTTCATGAGTGGCTAATTTTTGAGACTGCCCTTTTGCATCGAAGATATACTTTTGATCCACAGATCTTAGTATTGAGAGTGGTCTTTGCATTTTGTCTAGTTTGAATGGTGGAAAAGTTGACATAAACGACGAGAACCTAGGAGATATGCGCGAGACATACATGATGGGGCATTGTATGAATTCGCTCGCTTTGTTATGTTACATGTGCCCCCCAAATTTTAGTAGATTCGAATGTATTATGAACACAAGGATAAGGAGGTTAGGTGGTATTGTAGAAGGTTCATCGGATCTTGGCTTTGTTTCAAGTTTAGATTATTGGTTTACCAGAAATTTAGGACATGCATGTAGATGATATGCATCTTTCGTATATCTGCATGTGAAACGTATTTGCTTTTCAGGGGTTGTGATTTCTTAGGCTGTATAACTGTAGAGTGCTTCTTAATGCAACTTCACTTCAAAGCATATTAGATTTCTCTTTCAAAGAGATAGCGTTGTAGCATTGTCTTCTAACCGTTTGTTTGCTGATGTTTGTGCTTTCTCTTGACCAATGTAACTCTATGTTATAAAATGAAGATTTGATTCTGACTCCATGCCGTCATTGGACTACAGTGAATCAAGTGCACGGTGTTGAGATGGAAGAAAGAGAACTTCCTTTGACCCGACTGTCTGGTTGTCAGAATCCCATTTGTGCTATGGAGAAGAAGATCTTGGAGGAGATGATCCAAACAAAGAGGTAAAACCTTTTTTTTTATCAAAATCGGGTTTCAACTGTTTATTTGTTTGTACTGAGTTGGGAGTTTTCAGGATCGAGTGTGATGGCAGTTGTGCCGTGGAACTGAAGCAGCTCAAGGAGGAGATGGCAAAACTTACAAGGTAATCTTCTTCTTGTCAACATTGATTTTATGATTATTGAGGTCGGTTGAGCCTTTTTCATGTTGGATTCACAACAGAGATATGCACGATCTGGTGTCCAAGAAGCATGAGAAAGATAAAGTCATTGTCATCTCCCCGAGTTACTCGGTTAGATCTGTGAGCTTGGACAAAGAGGTAAATACTGGCTAGTGGATATCACGTTTTCGATGACTATATACGTATTGCAACTTTATTGTAGTTATGAAGGGAGCTTGCGTTGATTGTTGCATCTTGTACTTTGATAGAGTGCTTATAGGACATTGGTGGATCGGACGAGAATCATGGAAGAACAGCTGACAGATATTTTAAGATCTTTGGAGGAAACGGACACACCAGATAATAACAAACTTACGCCTTCAGAAGTAGAAAAGAAGAAACAGATGGCGGAACAACATCAGTTCACAAAGAGTACGAGCAGTGTGAGGGGATCTGTGTCTGAAGAACAAAACCTGCCACAAATGCAACAAAACAAACCGAGCGAAGGACAAAATGGAACACAGGAACCACAGCATATTGCTGAAGCGTCAAGGGTTGTGCTTGATGAATATACCGTTACCGTGGTGGAAAGAGAAAATATGGAGGCTAAGAAGAAATGTTTAGAGCAGCAGGAGCAAATGAATAGTCCTTGCAGAGCGGCATGGTCGGTTCCTGAAGTGACTGAACGAGAGAATGAAGAACAGTTGCAACCGAGTGAAATTCAGGAACAGGAACACATTGAAGTCATGTCTGATATAGTGGAACTAGCTCACAATTGTGAAGGTGGAAGTGGTGGTCAGCCACCCGAGCCTGTAGATCTTCCAAATTCAGAAAAGTCTCTGCAGCAGGATTTGCATATAGAGGGCATCATGTCAAATCCTTTGTGCGTACCTATGAGCTTGGAGTGTTCTCTGGACGACCAGCATCTAGAACCCTTTAGTTCGGGTTTGTCTCTGGATCATAGTGAACACACGATGGAGATTGAAGTGCCACCTGTAGATGTACCAAAAGGTTCAGAAATCGAACCGCAGGAACAAGCACATCAGCTCTCTGGTGAAACTGAGGCACCACATCCATATCAGGTAGCAATATCGATACACTCTATTCCCATTCTAGTAATTTTTATCTGTTCTCGAATTCTGGTTGACAAGACTCGAAAAGGATTTAGAAGATAACTTCACATGAATATCGACTGTTTATAGCTTGCAACCATATATCTCAGTCCCTTTATTCATCTATTGTTGATAAAGTTTTGCTGTAATCTATAAAAATAGTATGATCGAAAATATAGTCATTGAAACTAGATTTTAATGAAATGCCCTTCTAATTAACAGTTGGCTGGTGAGGAGGTTCAGCAATCGGATCATCCAATTCAAGGACAACTCGAGGAGGTTGAAACACCGGAGCTGCATATGCAACTACGTCCTAGGAAACAAAGGTTATCCAAACCCGATTTACCAACTACATCCCAGTATCAGTCGCAACCAGAGCTTCCCTGCCCTAGTGAGTCCGAACAGCTCAGGATATCAAAGATGGTAGAGGAAATAGTTCTGCAGCAGCAACAAATCTACCGTGATGGTCTGCAGAAACAGGTCCTATGTCAGCCAACAAGAGCTGCAAGTGTAATGCAGCATCAAAGGCGAAAGTGGCTATCACCTAAAACAGGTTCCAATACGAAGCATAAGTCTCAGAAGCGGCCACGTCCAAGGAAGGGTTCTAAAGCAAAATCAAATACAGATGCAGCTTTAAGTTTGTCGTCCTTGGATGTTCAGTATGATAACAAAGAGCAGCAATCATATAAAGGTCAAAGCCAAAGGAAGCAATACAAACGAAAATTAGATGATTCCTCGATGTCACAGAAGGAACCAAAACAAATGGGTAGAACTGGAAAACGAAAATTAAACAAAGAGCCTAAGAAGCAGCAGCAACCAAAGCGTCACAAACCAAGAATACTGGATTCAGATACGAGTGCGAAGACTGTCACGTCCTCAGATGACCAGCAACAGGATGGAGGTGGATCAAGTCAAGGGAGGGTTTCTGAACAAAACTCAAATGCTTCGTCGATGTCACAGAACGAACACCAAACATCCAAGACTCCAGTTCAGAACGAACACCAAGCATCCAAGACTCCAGCTGAGGATGAACACCAAACATCCAAACCTCCAGCTGAGGCAATGCCTAAAGCACAAAAGCCAGATTCAGAAGCTACTGTGAAGAATCTTTCTCCCTCGGTTGATCAGCATCACAGTGAGCAGAAAGGCAGCAACAAGGCTGCTAAATTAAATGAAAAAGTCGTGAAAGAGTGGTTGGCCAGGCAGGGTCTAGTGGAGGGTCGGAAAAGGGCAGGGAAGGCTTAAAACCCGAACAAAACTGAGATTTTGGATAATCTTCAGCACGGCCTCTGCACTCCAGTACTTCTAGCTAGGTTGTGCTGTATGAAATGTGTATTACTTGCTTTTAAATTCTCAGAGACCAAACCAGTGTGTGCTGTTATGGTGTAGACTATGCATCTGACTTCTATTTTCTATCTATGTAAGCTTCATTTTGGTTACTGAAAGAATGTGAGAAATTGCAACACTTTTTATAGAGACAAACTGCAACATTCATGTGAATAACTCTTGATTGGTACATTCTAATTTTGAGTTACTCTATACAGAGAATACATATTAAGAATTAACTTTGAAGTGAGAGTTAGATTAAGAATTTAACTCAGATGAAGATCGGTTAAATTAAGGTGATAATAGATTTCTTGTTTTATTACCGATGAAAAAAAGTTCAGTACCTGAAGGGTAAAAAAGTCTTTTAAACGATTTCAATGGTCTTCTTCCTTACTAATTCACTGTATTTCCGATTTGACTTTCCATTATCCTCTCAGTTTCTTCCCCATTTTGCCCACAGCACGGATCGGAAAATCAAATCCTCTGAACCCAAAAAGCCATTGTCACTCACCTAAAGTTCTGCTTTCAGTTTCAGTATGGCCAATTCTCCTTCTCCAGATCATGATCAGGATCTTGTTCATGGTGATACCCAAAACCCTAACCCGACCCAGCAACAAATTGATGAGGAGATTCAAAATCCAACCTTTGAAGAAGAGGAGATCCAACAAAACCCAGACCCACAAAACCCTGATCCTCAAAACTCATTCCCTCTCGACCCACAAGCCGATGAGCAGATCCAAGACGACCCAGATGGTTTCGACGCATCTCCGCAACGACCAGACCGCACAGTCGCCACCGTCGACGCATCTGCCTCTCGCCGCGGTTCGAAGCGCAAGAAGGGTGCGCAAAAACGGCGTTCGGCTGCTGTAGAGAGGAAGAACCGAATGAAGCTGGAGAGTTTGCTTGAGAAGATCAAGCCCATTCCGTTCGTGCCCGCGAAAGCCCTAGACTTTGCGAGCCACGAGAAGCTCTTGCAGCGACTTGGGCTGTGGAATTTTGTGCATTTGGAGTTTGATACCAACCTCCGTGTTGATCTGATCGCGCAGTTGATAGCCAATTTCATTCCGTCTCAGAGGGGAAGCTATGTCAATGGGGTTAAGGTTCTGGTGAACCGGGCTGACATGGCCAGAGCATTGAGGTTACCGCCACCTTCAACGGGGAAGAAGGGTGCTGTAGGGGATGTGGCAGCTGAGGTTCATGAATTGGAGGAGTCTATTGCTTTTGTTGAGGATTTGGTGTCCAATTGGATGCTTTTGCACGAGGATATGTGGATGATGCCCGATGAGGTGCTGAAAATGATGAATATGATCAAGGAGGGGAATTTGGAGAAGGTGGAGTGGGCCACTTTGATATGGTTTATGGTGGAGAAGGAGTTGATGCTTGCGCCAAACTTGGAGAATTGTTACTATGCATCGCATTTGCAGCGTTTGATAAAGTCGCAGCGAGAGGAGTTGTTTATGGAACAGCATAGAGTGGAGATTGATCTGAAGGAAGATGAAGAGGAGGAGGTGGATGGTAGTACTGATGTGAAGATGGGTGATGCTGTTATTGACTTGCAGGGGTCGTTGGTGGATGGTAGCACCTATGTGAAAATGGGTGATGCTGATAATGATGTTGAAGTGCCGTTGGTGGATGGTAGTACCCAAGTGAAGATGGGTATTGCTGGTAATGATTTTCAGGTGCCGTTGGTGGATGGTAGTACAGAAGTGAAGATGGGTGATGGTGTTAATGACTTTCAGGTTTCTGAGGCGGATGGTAGTGCCGAAGTGAAGATTAGTGATGGTGTTAATGACTTTCAGGTGTCGGAGGTGGATGGCAGTGCTGATGTGAAGATGGGAGATGGTATTAATGACTCTCTGGTCTCGGAGGTGGATGGTAGTGCTGATGTGAATAATACAGGTGATGCTGTTAATGACTTTCAGGCGGTGGATGGTGGTACGGATGTAAAGATGGGTGATGTCGGGAATGACTTTCAGGGGTCGGAGATGGAAGAGCACAAAATTGAACTGAGTCTTGGTGGGCATGATAATGTTGATGGTGAAAAGGAATGTTTCCTGGGTGCAGATGATCATGTTGAGAAAGCATATGGTGAATCAGAATGTGTCATGGGTGCAGATGATAATGTTGAGAAACTTGATGGTGAATCAGAATGTGTCATGGGTGCAGATGATAACGTTGAGAAAACTGATGGTGAAAAGGAATGTGTCATGGGTATAGATGCCATGGATTTTGAGGAATGCAAGGGAGAAGGGCTTGGGCAGTGGTTTTTGGATGGGAAGAGCAATGCAGAGGAGCATTACTTGCGCAGGTGTAATATGAGTGAAATTAGGGATTCGGATTTTATGGAGGAAAAACAAGAGGATGGAATAGGGGAATTGCAACAGAAAGAGGAAGAGGACGAGGAAGAAGATGAAGAGCATCAAGAGGGAAGTTTTCACCTTTCTCCAAATGCATTATCCTCTGATAATCTTATTCAGGGGCTGGAGGCTGCACAAAATCCTTTTGGTTCAGGATTGCAAATTCATGACCATTCACCAGGGGACTTTCTTTCCTCAAGGGGTGAGAGCCACATGATTTCTGACGGTCCTTCACTTTTTGGTAATGCACACAAGAGAGAATATGACAATGAGAATGTTATTTCTCATGGTGGGCTCAATGGCGCTAACAAAAGGTTGAGAAGTGATGGTTCATTTGATGACAAGTCATGTGACTTCTATGTTTGTATGGATCAAATGCAACATTTGTTGAGAAAAGCAAGGATGGCTTATGAGACAAAGGAGCATTCTTTTGCAGAATCAAGCATGAATCAGCAGGTTTTGCTTAATGAGCTGCAGCAGCGAGACAACACAATTGACAACATGCATAGGCAGAGGATGGCAGAGCAGCATAAAAGAGAAGTGGATACATATCGGCTTGAACGTGAGCTCCATATGATGGGAAACCTCTTGCAGAACTACAGGAAGGCTTTAAAGGAGACTCAAAGATCATTTGCAGAATACAGGGCATGCTTTCCACAGCCAAGTGAACCACTCTACAAGGATGTTCCTGGGTCCGGAGGTCTTGTTCTTAGCACCAATGAGTTAGAAAAACTCCGCTTGAAGCAATTAGAAGAAATTAGGTTGAACCAAATGGTGATTGAAAAGAAGGTAAATGACTTTGAAGTTGGGTGGACAACTAGGTTTAATGGTTATCTTGATGTGGTTCATTTACTGGAAAGCAAATTGCTTGGTGTTGAGAAGGAAGTGGAACACCTTAAGGAACTATCAGTGAAATGTAAGGTTTCTGAATTGCCAGAGGTCACAGAATGTACTCCAGAAGAGTGCTGAACTGTTGGGTAAGTCTCCTGTTTCTCTTGTTATTTGCAAATGGTAATCAAAACACGATCAGTGGTGCAACTTTCTCTTTATCAAAATTTTATATCCTTATTTATAGTTTAATATGTGCGATGTCAGAAAACAATTACAAAACATTCTGTTTGTTTCGAACTGCAAGTGCGAAACTGGAAATGACTCTTGTCTCCCTTGATTCTAGTTTTGGTTTAAGCGCTGATTTTGGTTCTGCCTTAACCCTGTCTGTTTGCATGTGCGTTCTGGCATGAGGAAAACTATAAGTTGCTGATAAACCGGGGAGAAGAGAACTAGTAGAAAACTCTTACTTGGATGTTCCATCATGTTCAACAACTACATTTTCAACTACTTACTTAGGTTGGATATACGGATTCGTTTTCGCTCCTTTGCTCTGTATTTAGCTATATCTCTCTGTAAACCATAGGTCCATAGGAAATTATGTTGTTTCTTACAGCTTTAATCGAGCAATAAAACATATCGTTTTCTTACAAACCTTCCTTTAAAATTTTCTTCATTATGTTTTGGAGATCGTATGGCTCCTTTCAATAATCAATGATTCTAGCCTTCTTTCCTTTTGTCTGAAGAAGCTAAGCAACCTTAGAATTTGATACTTCACTAACCATAAAATTGAAAACATTCTTGCACCAACATCACACAATGTGAAAGAAACTAGTTTGGAATGGTGATGGTACTCAACCTGTGTTGTAGCTCTTTAATGATAATTAATCCTATTCTTGATTAGACCAAAATTCAAGTTAAAGGTAGGTCGGTGGTGTTTCAGGTATACATTGCCCCATAGAATAACGGTCCTTTATAAATCTTTGATTCCGCATTGCCTAGTATGTTGTTTGGTGAAGCATTTGCTAGCATTATTGATTCTTTCATATTCTTATGTCCATGATCGCTGTTATCTTTTCCTATGAACCCTTCCAATCATGTTAGAAAGACATTAAGTCATCAATAAACAACTTCATTTTTTTTAGATTAACAACTTCATATCTTAAGTATCATGACATTGCTATCTTGTGCGTATGTTATACTTTAGATGACTTGTTGAGAATTGATCCTCCAATCTAGCATTTGACTTTGAAATTCATAATGACCTTAATCATGAGCAGTTTTCTCTTGATGCAGGTTAGCACTAGCCTTCACTACTTGTAGTTGTAAATGCTGCGAAAGATAACCAAGGTGTGCAAGATAGGGTTCGGGATGATGAATGAGAGGCGAGTATAGGTGCGGCCCTTTAGATGACAAATGATGACTATTGTTGTAGGTAGATATAACATGTTTGGGAACTTGCAATGTTGCATATGTGTGTGTTCCTAAAATACACTGATTGTATGGTTTCTGTCATACATTTCTCTCTCAAATGTCCAGATTTGTGTCATTCACACCCTAACGTAACATAAGACTCTTGCCTTGGGACATTTTGAACAGCATGAAATACATGAACCTCAAATTTGGCACTTCAAAAACGCAATCCCATGTCAAAGCATGCATGAAATATATGTGATTAAAAAACAAACTCATAAATAAGCAATGCATAAATAAGCTGCACTTACATTTAACTATGACAGAGTCTCTATGCTTGCCGAGAGCTGGCTTGATTCTCATAACTCTCTGCATCATATCAGCATTTCTTAGTACAATCTCTGCAGAGAACGAGTCGGGCTTGAAAGACTTGATCGAGAGGTATGAAACTTGGATGCAACGATACGGACGCAGATACAAAGACCATGAAGAATATGAGCACCGGTTTGCCATTTACAGAACAAATGTTGAGCACATTGAGCACATCAACTCTCAAAACCTCAGCTTCAGCCTTACCGACAACGAGTTTGCGGACGTGACAAATGAAGAGTTCAGATCATCGTACCTAGGTTTGGGTTTCAATAGTGCCTCAGGGCATGTAGGTACATGATGATGACACGCCTGTGGATTTGCCGGATAGCGTGGATTGGGTTGAGAAGGGTGCTGTAACTCCTGTAAAACATCAAGGCCATTGTGGTATGCATTTTCAACTATTTACTTATAGTCTTCATTCATTGTCAATCTTATTAGTCAGGCGTGATTCTTGCGTATCTGCAGGAAGTTGTTGGGCGTTCGCTGCAGCAGCGGCCGTGGAAGTCCTTAACGAGATCAAAACAAAGAAGCTCGTGGGCCTATCCGAACAACTTGTGGACTGTGATACATTCAACGGGAATGAAGGGTGCAACGGAGGGACAATAGAGGTAGCGTTCGATTACATTAAAAAGAACGGGCTCGTGGCCGAGGAAGAATATCCCTACACCGGAAGAATTGAGAAATGCAATGAGAAGGAAACCGAGAATTCAGTACTGAAAATCACTGGTTACAAAAGTGTGAGTCCCAAGTACGAGCACGCCCTAAGAGCTGCAGTGGCGAAGCAACCTATAGCGGCTTCAATCGATGGCCAGAGTCTTGAATTTCAGCTATATTCTAAGGGTGTGTTTAGCAGCTATTGTAGCTCGAGGCTCAATCATGGAGTGACAATTGTGGGTTATGGAGAGTACGAGGGTGAAAAGTTTTGGCTTGTGAATAACTCTTGGGGCGAAGGTTAGGGAGAATCTGGGTATGCAAAGATGTTACGAGGCGATGAGTCGAAGACGGGCAGCTATCCTACAATGTCCGATCAGAAATATTGAGAAAACTGAACATGTTATGAACGGTAATAACTATTAGAAGTGTTGATTTTAATCACAATCTGTGTTATTTTGATGAACTTTACATGTTTTCTTTATTTTCGTTAAGGTTTAATGGGAGCAATGTGATAGTATAAGGTTGAAATAAACTACAATGTCCGACAATAGCTACGAGTAGTGTTCATATGTCGATCATACATTGACATGATTCAAACATCAACTGCATCATAAAAAATAGGTTGTGAGCTTTCATGGACGACTTCTGCAAGCACGTAATGGGACTCATCTATGCGTCCAACAAGTTTGTTGACCATTAGAGGTTATATTGTTTGGATCCAAGCGAGAAGTTGGAAGAGATGACATGGGAGCGTGAATCCTCATGC
Source organism: California macrophylla (assembly GCA_036898065.1). NCBI lineage: Eukaryota > Viridiplantae > Streptophyta > Magnoliopsida > Geraniales > Geraniaceae > California > California macrophylla. Next base: position 229 of record JAYMTO010000239.1, on the reverse strand, counting down.
GAGATACCTCAGTTAAGCAACAATGAGGATTGTTGCATGTACATGATTAAACACATCGAGTATCATTTCGACCGAAGAGTCGTTGTAGGTGATCGCCCAAGATAACATGCAATAGTTCAGAAACAAGTGAAACATTGACTTATGGTATGAGGAAATCAGGCGATAGACTTGTTTTATTTTCCACATTCTTCACATATCGCTATTCGTTACACAAGTATGCTATGCTCCC
>JAYMTO010000238.1:0-14243 GCA_036898065.1 California macrophylla | reverse complement strand
TCGAGTTAACCCATTGAGATAACTTCATTTTGACCGAGTTGACTCAGCTTTGACCGAGTTGGCTGAGTCTACCCAAGTTTGACCTTATTATGAGTTTGATCAAGTTTCTCATCGATACACACTTCTCGACTCGGTAGCTTGATTCTGCTGAGTTCTCCCGTGTTCTAGAACACTGATGGGCAGTGACTAACCAATGAGAATGACAATGATAGATACTTCATGCACAATCACATTCTAAGGAAGGAAAGTACATTCATTTTGGGACATCCAAATTAGGGAAGATACTTATTTTTGGATGGAGATAGTACAACTTAAGCTGTTACTATTAACAAATCGGAGCGCGTCTTTAACATCTTGCTCATAGATCATGAATTTATATATACATCTCAAGCCCCATCAGTAAATAGAATGAAAGTAAAGTTTTGATATTCATGCCACTTTGAGTAACTTTTCCATATTTCATATGCATCCTACCTCACAACGAATGCTTATCTGCATTATCATCTCATAAACAACCCCAGCATCATTGCATAATATAGTTTTCTAATTGTGGGAGCACTACATATTGCAGGCAAGGCATCCGCTACGAGAATAATAAACTTCAGTTAAGGGAACTATATGCTATTGTGAAGTAACACATTGCAGGGCAGAGAAATTGACCAGAAAAGCTCATAAAGTCAATCTACCGTCTAAAACAGTAACCAAGCCATTTCCCAACCAAAGTTGGAGTCAACTAGATAAATCCTTTACATAAACTCCTTGGGATGTTCAAACCATATTCTCCGCCCCTGTTATAATTATAACTACTCTCCCCTTTCAGCTTCGTCTAACAGCATTCTCTCTCTTTACTAAGACTGTAAAGATACCAGCAGCTGAAGACATTATGCAAAGGAATTCTGAAAACAAAAGCCAATATTTCAAAATTATGGATGCAAGTAAGAGTTTTAAGACAGACAGGAGTCACAACCGACTTGATCTGCTAAGTGCTAAAATAGGTTTTACTTGAAAGACTTGGACACCTTTCTTCCTCTCTAAAGATTTTTCAAACAAAAGCAGTTAAGTTGAACTCTTGAAGCAAAATCTGGATCTTTCTTAGGAATCAATGGCTAAAACCTAGTAGTACACACTAGAATTGAAGAAGAAAGAAGTTCAACATCCAAATCTCTATCTACATCAGTGATGTAACAATGATATACAACATTACAATTTCATTTTCCCAAATGTCTCTGCACATACCCAATCTCAATCAACCGAATCCCACAAATTCAATATCATCGTATTGTCCAAATTTGAAATGAGACGTATATATAGGGTTATTCAAGGAAGCAACAACAGCAACATAAAGATGATGATGAAGACAGAGAGACATACTTTGGCGGTGTAGGTGATGTTCTCGAGTTGACAGTTCCAGTTGTCTTCACACTCGATCATGCTACCTCTGTAGAGCTCCCCACTCTTGAGTTCTACGGTGACGACGTGCCCAGACGCCTCGTGCAAGAGCTTCACTGGTATCCCCAAGCTCCTGCTCATTCTGCAAAACCCTAATAAGGAACACAGACACACCTGAACCTGATGAGTCGACTAGTTGTTTTTTAGTTCTATTGCAATTACCCAACACAATCAAGGGTATTTTGGTACATAAACATCACGAAAGAAGCGATCAAGTCAGGTAGCGAGATCTTTTCACAGCCGTCCGATCACAGGTGGAGAAGTAGCATATGCTTTGCTTTGCTTCAGATATCGTTATTGTCTCAACGGTGGGTCCTAATGCTTCATTTCATGTACAAATGAGCTTTCCGATCGTTGAGTGCAGAGAGAGTGAGCTTGAAGATGATCAATTCTGGTATCATTTCCTCTCCTCTTTTGGGCTTCTCATGCGCAAGGGTAAATTCTTATTTCAATTCATTCTTTGGTCTCATCTGGGCTTAGGTAGTAGGTACTCTCTTGTGTACAAATGTCTTCGTAATCTAAACTCGGTTTGGTTTGTTGAGGTTATTTGTGTCTGTTGATGAAACCCTTTTGTTTTTTCTGCCAGTTTGTGTTGTTTCTGGTTTTACTTAACTGGTTACATCAGAGAATGAATTAAAATTTCAAATGTTAGATAGAGATTGATTGATTGTTAGTGGGTCATTTTTCACAGAAATGATTGATTTTGGAATGCTATTAAGGAGACCTTAGATTGAAGCAATCAACTTTACCAACAGGAAATGCAGCCTCAGTTCTAGAAAACAATAAGCTACATATGCTCTGATTGGGTAGGGAACTCATTGTTGTTGTCTTTGTCTACGCTATAGAATTGCAAAACCCTGATTTTAAGAGTTCCTCTTGTCATGGTTTGGAATTTAAGCCTACTTTATAATTGCCTTTCCTCTTATTTGAATGTGATCTGGTTTCACCTGTCATTAAGGGTTGGGGGCAGGTCCAGTGGACGAGGTGCCTGCCATTGTGGGGTCTGGGGAGGGTCATCTATATGCTCAACGATCCTTGTGCCCTGCAGACCGACCCATTTCCTGACTAGAACCCGTGACCTCAAGGTCACAAGACAGCAACTTGTTGGTACTCACTGTCATTAAGGGTTCTTGCCACATAAAAATTTAGATGCCAACTTTCACATGTCTGAAAACATTCTCGTCCTGGTCTCAGTGGATGCTAAATTTATACCCCTGTGAAGTCTGTTCTGACGAATAAGTAAGCTTTTGAATTGTATAATGTCTCGTATGAAATAGTAACTCTATAAAACATCTCTACCAGCCTAGTGAATACTTTTTATGCTCTTGGAACAGTTCAAATTTTATTATTGTTTTAAAGCCCATGATATTAAGCAATATGCTATTTCACCAGAAGGCTTTAGCATGACCTTGAGGTGTATTACTGACACTTGTTCCTGATATACTTTTTGTTTTGTTTCATTTAAATCTTATTGGCAGGTCTCAACTTACAACCGCCATCTTGTAAGGCAACCTCCATTTCAGATATCCTGTAGATATCTGGAGTTGCCTGGTCACAGCAAATTTTTGTTTCCACCAAGGCTCTCAACACATCGTAAGGTATGTGATATTATGATATGAATAAATTGGCCATCAGCCTAGGATTCTCTCTTTAACAAAGTTTTATGTGTCAGGATTAATTTTATAAATTTATTTGATTGCTTGTCAAGTGTATGGTGCATATTCATTTATGCCTTGGTTGTGTAGTTAGAATCATACGGTGAATAAATTCTTCTTAAAGTTAGTTTGTGGTTGAAATGTCGAATAATTCCATTAGAAAATATTGGTTCTGAAAATTGATGTTCGTTCATTATCCCCGTGGTGGATGCAAACGACTAATTCTTCATGTGCATCACATTTGACATGATTTTACATTTTATTTCTCTATACTTGACTACCCTATTTGTCCATAAAAGTGTGTTTAAAGACTGTATGGGCACTATCCATGAATTTTTTGAGCAATAACTATTCCCCTCAGTTCCCCTCCTAGATATTTGTGTATAATACATATTATGATTTTTAAGTTTTGAACTAGATCTTTTGTTGGCCAGGTGGAACATAATTCTGCTATCTTGGCTCTTTCTACAGATCGTGATGCAACAATGTCAACCATTGAGAACGATGTTGAAACTATCAGTATATTCAATATAGACCCTAGCTTGGAACCATATAAACCTCACTTCCGATACAGAGTGAAGAGATATGCGGATCAGAAAATGCTTATTGAGAAATATGAAGGGAGTCTTGAAGAATTTTCACTAGGTGATGGTTTATTATCTTCTGTTTTCACTTTTCTATGCAACATGGAAAACATATTAATTCCTTTAACATCCTACACCAAAGTAGGAGCTGAAACATTTTTTTATCAACACTTTAAATAAGCACCCAATTGAGATGCTCTCAGAATATGTTTTTATGTGGAATTCTATGTATTCATGAAACTCATATAGTCTTTACGGTCTTGGTTCGTTCGTTGATCTCTTGGTTGGATCCTGGGCATCCCTTCCATGTTTGTTGACTTTTCTGGTCTCATGTTTTAATTAATGAGTAGTTACTCAGTGCAAACTCATGGTTTTCTTCTCCATTTTGTAGGCTATTTAAAATTTGGATTTAACAGGGAAGAGGGTGGCATTTTGTACCGTGAATGGGCCCCTGCTGCTCAGTGAGTTTGTTGCCTACATATTCTGTTTTGTTGACTTAATTGTTCAACAAAAAGTGATCTTTTCGGTTCTGCAGGGAAGCACAAATTGTTGGAGACTTCAATGGTTGGGATGGTTCCAACCACAAAATGGAAAAAAATGAATTTGGTGTTTGGAGCATCAAAATTCCTGATTCTGGTGGGAATCCAGCCATTCCTCACAATTCCAGAGTCAAATTCCGCTTCAAGCACGGTAAGGGAGTTTGGGTTGATAGAATCCCTGCTTGGATCAAGTATGCCACTGTGGACCCTACAAGATTTGCAGCACCATATGATGGTGTATATTGGGATCCCCCACATCCAGAAAGGTTTAACTTATTTCTTTATTTAAACCTTATTAGATCAGAGATTATCCTAAATGGCTAGTAAAACTATCTGACAAGCCAATGCCAAATCCAAGACAGTTTTCAATACACTCAATTTGTTACAAACTTGCAATTTATAAGTCAAAGGAAATATTAGCGCTCATATTTTAACATTTTGCCCTTCTATCCTCATTTATGGATGTGGAGAAATTCACAGTAAGCAGTGGGAAAAGTTAAATTGAGAATGCAGGTGGTGATACCTGTATAAGATTCATAATGCATTACATATTTTACAAGAGCTTAGCTCTAGTTTAGAATATAAAATGTTATAATGAACTTCTCAGCATATGTTCACCCACTTTAACTCCATTACTTAATTAACAATGCAGGTATCAGTTTAGATATCCTCGTCCACCAAAACCTAAGGCCCCACGTATCTACGAGGCTCATGTCGGAATGAGTAGCACTGAACCCCGCATTAACTCATACAGAGAATTTGCTGATGAAGTTCTGCCTCGTATTCGAGAAAACAACTATAACACAGTCCAGTTGATGGCTGTCTTGGAACATTCCTATTATGGATCGTTTGGGTATCATGTCACAAATTTTTTTGCTGTAAGCAGTAGATCTGGGACGCCAGAGGACCTTAAGTATCTGATTGATAAAGCCCATAGCTTAGGTCTTAGGGTCTTGATGGATGTTGTCCATAGCCATGCAAGTAACAATGTTACTGATGGGCTCAATGGCTTTGATGTCGGCCAAAGCTCACAAGAATCGTACTTCCACACTGGGGACCGAGGCTACCATAAGTTGTGGGACAGCAGACTCTTCAACTATGCTAATTGGGAAGTCCTTCGCTTCCTTCTATCCAACTTGAGGTGGTGGATAGAAGAGTTTAAATTTGATGGGTTTCGCTTTGATGGAGTAACTTCAATGCTTTATCAGCATCATGGCGTCAACTTCTCATTTACAGGGAATTATAATGAGTATTTCAGTGAGGCAACTGATGTTGACGCAGTTGTTTATATGATGCTAGCCAGTAGTTTAATTCACAGCATCTTACCAGATGCCACTATAATTGCAGAGGATGTTTCTGGTATGCCTGGACTTTGTCGATCTGTGTCTGAAGGTGGGATTGGTTTTGATTACCGTCTGGCAATGGCTATTCCTGACAAGTGGATTGATTACCTAAAGAACAAAAACGATGAAGATTGGTCAATGAAGGAAATATCTTGGAGCTTAACAAATAGAAGATACACAGAAAAATGTGTAGCATATGCTGAGAGTCATGATCAGGTATGTAGTGTTCTTATTCCTGGGAAATACTCATTAAAACCATTTATATTATGTTTTAAATTTGTACCATCAGCAGTAAAGAAGGTTGAAGAAGGGGAATTCAGGCCACATTAAAATTTTCTTATAACTTGCCTACTAGGCTTTTGAAACAGTAGATACTTCTTCTATAACACTTCATATGGAAAGAGTTGTGACCAGATAAAAGGTGATTGTATTTTTGTGCATACTAATTTGAAATCACCTTTTGTTAGGTTCTGAATTTGCTCCATCAAGGTCTGCTTTGGCTTGTAATATTTTGTAATTTATATATGAGGCCTTTGAATAATAAAATATTGCACTGTGTTGCATTATCTCATAGGGTTTGTTATGTTCTCCGCAAAATGCTTGATTCCATTACTTGCTTACCAACTGATTAATTATCCCTGCCATTCGTTATGCTTTCTTACTCTGATGCATTATGCAGGCCATTGTGGGTGACAAGACTATTGCTTTTCTTCTAATGGATAAAGAAATGTATTCTGGCATGTCTTGTTTAACGGATGCTTCTCCGGTCATTGATCGAGGGATAGCACTGCACAAGGTTCGCTCTGACCCAGATTGTTGTGGTTAATTTTATGGTTCATCTGGTTGATGGTCTTGGCCTTATTGTCTCCATGTATATGGTTAAAAGGTATTGCAGAATTGGTATGGTATAGTATATAATTATCTGTTATCCACAATTATTGGTGGGATTCAGCTCTCAGATGTTTTATGCCGAACAATGTTTTTTGTGCTTCTGTCTCTCTCTCTCTCTGATAGTATCATTATCTCCTGCAGATGATACATTTTATAACCATGGCTCTAGGAGGTGAGGGGTACCTGAATTTCATGGGAAATGAGGTAAGAAGCTTAGTGCCACTTTATGCCTGTCACCAGACAATGGTATATTGAAGTTTTAATTTGGAGGTACTTAAAGAAAATCTAAACTCTTGGAAATAAATAAGATTTGGTCAAATCACGTCCATCTATTAGTCTTTTAATATTTGTCAAAGATGTGCTGACAACACAGGAGACACACAGCTGAAAGCCTGAAACAATCAGCCTACATGTTTTTTTGTGTGCTGATTATGATCTAATGATGTAAGTTCATTCACCAATTTTGATAGGTAGTAGGCATTAAGAATTATGTGAACAAACTAAATGACCGAGAACAAGTTCCCTTTAAGGACCAGATTCTCTCCTCTTCTATAACAACGGGAATGCATATTTATTTGGAGTATAACAATACAAATATGAACTGGTCTATTACTCCCCTCGCATAATTAACAGGTATAATGATTTATGAAATTAGTTTTCTTGAATGACTCTTATAGTTTGGCCATCCTGAGTGGATTGACTTCCCACGAGAAGGCAATGGGTGGAGCTATGATAAATGCAGACGCCAATGGAACCTGGTCGATACAGATTACTTAAGATACAAGGTGAAGGATTTGTTTCAGAGCATTTCTCGAACTTGTTTTTCAATTTGTAGCATTTTCTACGATTATAGATAGAACAGTTTGCTGATGAACTTTAATTTAAAGCTAACCGCTGACCTATGCCAAGCAATGAATTGGTGTAATATGCCGTAGACCATCCCATCTAATACATCGTTGTGCAATCAATAGTTTCTTACTGTTCCAAATTAAATGAATCAGAGTCCGTTAAACCTTAAGAATATGTGCATATTCATGCTGGCTACTTAATAGTGAAATTGGTTTGGCACAGGTGCCACTGCTCCTCCAACCACTATGTTATACATCAGGCACATCTTCATGTGTGTGCCTGTGTGTACCTGTGTTGTGTGCATACGTTGATATGCATGCCTGTTTCTCCATTTCCGGAAGTGTGTGTGTGTGTTGTTCATATTTGCAGGACCTGAACTGGATATTTTTATTTATCTTTGCAACATTAGTCTTTCATTTTTGCCTTCTAGTTGATTATTTCTGACAAATCTCATGTGTTGGGAATTTGTTCAGTTCATGAATGCATTTGACAAAGCCATGAACCTGCTTGATGAAAAATTTTCATTCATTGCATCAACAAAACAGATAGTTAGCAGCACCAATGACGAAGATAAGGTACAGATGCTCTGCTGTGGTAGCCTTATATCTTCAATTAAAGTATTGTTTTCTACTGAACTCTAATCAATGTGCATATTCTACTGTATTTTAAAGTCAAAGAAAGTATACCTGTGAAATAATCTAAAACTAAGAGGATATATTTTGTATCACTAGATGAAATAAATATTTTGGCCAGGTATTTTTGTTTGATTTGGTTATACACCTACTAGTTAATTGAATTCGGAAAATCACTAGCTATTGAACCAAAGACTATTCTTTATCAGTCCTCTTTTGGAGTTAAAAACTGTGTTGATATCAGCGCTGACAAATTCTACATTTTTAAAAATGACGAATTCGTATTATCTCTGTTTGACAGTGTTAATCAACTTTTGAAACTTCTGCATTATAGGTTATTGTCTTTGAGCGAGGAGATTTAATTTTTGTCTTCAATTTCCATCCAGAGAATACATATGATGGGTATGTTTAATTAATATATACTGGGTTCTTATATTTTTCTCTGAGGACATGTAATTGCTTTGTCTTAATCTATATCAGCATGGGATGTGTTCCCACGAGTTAAATGGAGCTTGCTGCTCATATTCTGATGATAGCATTTGTATAGGTTTCTGTAAATTCAAGTGACTTATACTCTGGTATAAGCAGGTACAAAATTGGGTGTGATTTGCCAGGGAAGTATCGTGTTGCACTGGATAGTGATGCTTTCGAGTTTGGTGGACATGGCAGAGTAAGCATCCCTTTGTTTGAAGTCTTTACTCTTTAGCATTGCCTGCCTTCTATGGTTATTGCTTGCAATATAAGCAACATAATATAAGAGTTTACATCATATTTTTACAGGGATAATCTAAAAATTCTTCTGAATCTGGTAATGCATGATTTGAGGGATTCATTCATCTAATAGGCTGAACATAAGCCAGTTGCATTTTTATTAATATTTTTGTCATTTAAGTCCGATATAAGTATGCCTTAACTTGCAATGGTGGGAAATAATACATAAGCCTAAAGGTTATCAATTCATTGTATGACATGCAAGTTCTTTCTTCTGACAGGTGAGTCATGATGCAGACCATTTCACATCCCCAGAAGGAATACCTGGAGTTCCAGAAACTAATTTCAACAATCGCCCCAACTCATTCAAAGTGCATTCTCCAGCGCGTACATGTGTGGTATGACTCCTTCAAACACTTGTAATAATGACAATTATATTACCGAACTAAGATTTATAAATATCACAATGAATGCTCCAAGACATTGTGGCCTATATCTTAGGTCGCCAAGTAGATTAATGCACAGAGATGGTGGTTACAGAAGGCAAGATGTGTGAACCCCACTCAGGATAGATAGGGTCACATCTTATTATTAGCCTGTGGGGTATAGAATCAGATGATAGCAATCAAGTTGTGCTGTATTTTATTTACACATCTCAATCATAACATTCAGGATGACTAGTTAAATTATGTTTGAGCCATTAAGTGTAGAGATGATTCCTTGTCCCCCTAATTGTGGTTAAAAAGATGTCATACTTCTGACTTAGTGACTTCTTTGTTTGGATAATTTTTGGATCCTTATGTCTATTCTCATTTCCTTAAAATTACCCTATTTTCATTGTCATTTTCAAAATGGGAATCAACATGTGCCTTTGAAATGGTTAGGGAATGAGAATGAGTACCCAAATGAAGCTAATTTACACACAAATTAAGGTGATCACTGTCCTCATTTCCAAACCCTTATACAAAAACCTTATTGGTGACGATCCTCTTGTTTTTGGTTTTCCTTATTTTAAAGGTTTACTATAGAGTTGAAGAAAGCAAAGAAGCTGCTAAAAGTGAGGTGGTAGGCGTTGTAGAGAAATTAGCAACAGAGGTTAAGGCTGAACAAGAAACAGTTGTGGAAACAGCTTCCAAGGTTGTTCAAACAGCTTCCCAGGTCAAAGAAACAGCTCCTGAGATCAGTGAACCAGCTTCTTCTAATGTCTTGAAATCAGATGCTGAGGCAGAGAAGAATGGGGGGCCAATCAAGTCAAAGGACGACATCCAAGCAGATGAGGTTTTGGGAAGGGACAACAACAGAAGACTGACGGAAAATTCCCTGCAATGCAAACACCAAAGTAGTAATCTACCCCGGCTTCCATATATCAGTACTGTCTAATAACTATAAGAGTGTTTCTTTTCTGGTTTTGAAAACTATATGTGGGAATAGTATATCCCAAATAGTAGAGATATAGATGTAGTAGGAGCAGTATGCAAGTAACTAGAAACTTTCTGACATTCTGAGAAATCACCTTGATGTGAATATGGATGGTATTGGTATCTACATCTGATGTTCCTTGAATATATCAACATTTTATTTGTATTCTTTGAGGTACACTCAATATCTTCCTTACATGTATATATATAATAATATCGCCAGGTCTTTTCTGTATAGTGCGCATCATTATTCACAACACAATCTGTTCAATAAAACATACTATAACCTTGATTTTGGAAGTATGTTCACTAGAAAACTTATCCCGGCTGAGGCGCAACTTCTGTTGCTCAAATTGTTGCACCCAAATGGCTATATTAAAGTTTGCTGACTGGCTTCCAAGAGAATGTTTGCCGGTTTGTTAGTTGCAGCATAACCAAATTTAGATGTACTGTATTTCCTGAATACGCCTGTTAGCTTCCCGCTTCCTGCCTTCTGATGGAAAAAAACCATCAGCCTCGAGCATTCCCTACACACACAGGAAACCCGATTAATTACTTATCATTATTATATGACACCATCCTCCAGCATGCCCTACACACAGAAAACCCGATTGCTCTACCATTATTAATAACAAGGAATGTGATAAAAACTTACTGAAGCTGTTCTTCAGAGTAATTAGTATGCTGCTCACTGCTCTTGCTCCACTGCTTTGACCCGCTAATAGCACATTGAGCTGTATAAATTGCTGCTGCAGCTAACAAGGAGTACGGGAACTTGAGCATCTCATACTCGACTAGGCAGAGTTCAATTATGAAGAATGACAGCAACTCAAGCTGTGGTCAGGAAGGGTTATATCAGAACTTGTCTACATAACATTAAAAGCACTTAATTCCATAAAAATTGTCACATAAACCTTCTTGTCAGACTGAGCAGCTTTTAGAAACCTCCTCATAAACACATATGGGGTGGGAACAGAAAGATTGAAGTGCAGGGCATTAACCATCAACTTTTCCTGCAGGCATTAGAAAATGAATCATGTTATATCAAGGGAAATGAAAAGATCATAATAGCCTGAGCTAATGTACCATTTCAAGAACTTCTTCTCTGCTGTAAGCCTTGTCAGAAATCAGAATGAGATCTTCCACCACAGGAACTGAAACTTCTTCATACTTGCATGCAAGAAGCATGGCTGTGACTCCAACCAGCTGAAGTTTCTTCCTTACCACTGTTTGAACTGCTAAGAATCTGTCAATGAGATTGACTGTAAGATATAAGGTCTCATCCATCAGTTCGAACTTGTAGTGCACCTGTTGATGCCAGAAATCTGTAAGTCAACTAATTCCAAATTTCATTGACTAAGCATCATTCTTTCCAAATACAAATGTTTTCTTTACCTCAATGAGCCAGTCAATAAGAATGCCTCTCATCCTTTCATTGATGTCAAATTGCTGTGCCATATAGTTTTGTGGGACACGGCTAGAGCCCTACAATTATACATTCAAAAGGCAGCAAATGGTTTAATTAGGAATAAAGAATTTGATTGGTCTGGTTGAAACTTGCTGCTCATTTTTGTTTACACTTGGGCAAATAGTGGTCTTATATCAATTAAATAGTTATAAGACCTTCTCCAACCTTCAAGGGTATGCCAATCTAACCTGATAACCATCGTTCATAACTGTTTAACAAACTACAAGCCACTGACTAACATCAATCCGAAAACTTCATAACTACTTGATTGATAACTGAAAAATAAATAAAAGGGTTAACCTATTCATCATTATAAGTTTATAACATTTCAATGCTTGGGTCAAATTTCTCTCTAGTGATAGATTACTAAAACAAATAAGAATGAAACGTAGTTATAGTAGAGTATATAATCACCTCAGTTTTCCTGTAGAACTTATATAGATCATCAATATACTCAACAACTGCAAGTGGATTCTTCTTATCACAACTGTCTATGTCCACAACTGGCTCTTCTGGTACATCTTCCATTTCAACCTCCTCCTGTACAATACAAAACATCATTTTGTGCTGCACAAAAACTTATGGTAGTACAAATCTTTGAATGCAAGTTAAAGGAGGTGTCCAATACCATGTGGTCAATCTCCTCCATCAATGATTCTGTATGTTGTACAGGCATCAGGACATCAACATCTATAATGGTACAGTCTTCTGACTTGTTACTTGGAAGTGGCACGGATTGGACAGGTTTCTTGGCTCCCTATGACATGATTAACCATGAATGCAATCTTAATATCTACTCATCACAAACATAAATTATCAAAATAAGAAAAATCTTCATTGCCCAGCGAAATAAGGTACCTCAGGTTTACTAGCCATCTGAGCAGCAAATTTCCTGCAGAAACAGAAAAGGGCAACACGCCAAAAACTCAACAGAAGAACAAATTTAACAAACATATTTAGAACATATGAAAATATCAGCGACTGACCGAGTAATTGGTCGATGCACAGGAATGGGCAGGTTCTTATCACAGGTTGCTTGCCTTCTAAATAAATAAATAAACATATAAGGGAAAAAGGTAAATAAGAATTGCTAGATATGAAAGACCAAGAATTCTTCATAAACCTATATATGACTGCTGGCAAAATGATGGGTCTTAGCTTTAATATTGCTATGAATCCATGAAAGCATACCATCATTTCTTTGCAAATGAAAGTAACTGAAAGATGCAAAATTTAAAATTTCCATACATTTTTTGAAAACTAAGCAGATACTAGGGTTAGAATAAATTACTCTGACAAGCTTCTTTTGTTGACCGCTCTTGGAGGATCTCTGATAATGTTCCTGTCAATGTTGCTCAAGGCTCTCCGATTGTGCCCCATCCCTGCCACAACTTTTCTCCCCACAGGGCCTAAGCCTTCACAAAGAGAAGACCCAATTTCCGGTATCAGGGTTCCACTAATTCAAATTGGCAATACATGAGAGGAGAAAAATTCATGTCGAAATGGGTTACCTTGAATATTTGCGGCTCCAATGACTCCGGCATCGTTCTCATCTGATGCAGCCATTTCGACGATCTGAAAAGAGGAGCGAAAAACCCCCAAATTCAATACAAAATCAAATGACTGAAAATCGAAATGTCAAGCACAATTTGAATTTTTAGTGATCCAACACCAGAACAACCGACTGAAATCGACAGTTTGAATTTGAGAACAAACGAATCAAAAGAAAGGAAAAGAACCCATCAAGACAATTCGAGCAAGGAACGAAACCCAGATGAGGAAATCAGAAAAACCAACCTCTAACCAAGAAATGGGTTCAAGTTTGAGTGTGGACTTTTATCAAACACCTGCAATTCCCAATAGAAACAGCCCCTTCGTTCATCAAATTTGAAATAATCGAAGACAGAGAGAGAAGTCCAGCGATGAGCAGCAATGGAGCAATCGCAAATCTCTGACTCAGTGGTACTTGATCAAAGGGTTGGTTCAAAAATATACTTATAATAGACGAACTGTATCGCGAGATTAAAACGGAAACATCGGATATTTGTCCGCACATGCTTTCTCTGCAGATTTTTTGAATTTAACGGCTACTTCCTTTCAGCCGTACGATACGATCTCTGTAGTCTAGTCGCCTTCCCTCCTCTCTACGTTTAACGGTTATCTTTGCACGTGCTTTCAAATTATTTTCTTTTTTCTATTTTTGGTAGTAATATTTTTGTGTATGTTGTCGGTCCTATTATTTTAAGAGGGAAAGAGAATTTTATTAAATCTTCAAAAACATTCTTTACAAAATGATCAATGCCATCCGGAGTAACAGGACTCTATATATTATGTGAAAATAATACGAAGCAAATTGGGTCACACTATGTGCATCCTTATTGATGTATCGAGGCACAACATAAACTGTAACATTTCACAAAATCTTAGGTAAAGAACAAATATTGAGTGAATGACAGTTGCATTGTTTGAAACATTCGTCTTAAGCGAAGACATTTGTCATTCTTAAGCTATACACCACTCTAGTCATTCTCTAACTACCAAGCACTTTGTTAAGCGATGCGACATGACTCCTAGTCAGAATCTAGCATGGACTTTCATGATCCCAAACCACCAATCCCACACCAACTCCGTCTTGATCCATGCATCCACTTTGAGTTTCAAGGTCTCAATCTCTAGTGCAACCCAACACGCAAGCTGCCTGGTT
>JAYMTO010000237.1:0-14246 GCA_036898065.1 California macrophylla | reverse complement strand
GAAACAACAATGGACACGTACAGAGGGAAAAATGCATGAAGAACACATAGAAGAAAAATATCTCAGCAAAGATACAAAAAAACATGGGTGACCCAGTTGAAAATACTCAAACACGGCACCAATTCCATGGCCACAAATGGAGGAATCACCTGGTTCCCACATCAATGGAGTATCACTACACTTAAGAACTCGAATCTCACCCATATATATATATATAATCATGTGATACTTTCTCCACCGCTTTGCTTCACTTCACCCAAATGGAAGCTCTCTGCCCAAATTTCGATCTCATCAAGCACCGCTCCGTCTCGCCCTCACCGGTTCCCCCAATTTTCTCCAAACCCTCGTCATCCCCAATCTGCTCTCTTCAATTTCGCCGCTTCGATCGCCACCGGAGCAGAAAATGGACGCTGCTGGGGCCTTCCGCTTCGTTCAATGACTCCAGGACCGAGCCCGCCGCGATATCCGGTAAAGCTCGGGATCTGATTACGTCAGCTGCTCGAGGTTTTGTTGGCTTTGCTGCTGCTGCTGCGGCGGTAGTTTCGATTTGCGGCGATTCAGTGGCTCTGGCTGAGTCCGTCACCGTCGCTTTTCCTGTTTCGCGCGCCAGTGAGGTGATTTGGTCGTGTGATTTTTGGTTTCGTAGTAATCGATTAATTGGGTTGATTGCGAAATGACGAAGTTAAGAATTGCTTCATTGTTAGGTGAATACAGTTCAGAGAACGCTCGTGGAAGCTTGGGGTTTGATTCGAGAATCGTTCGTAGACCCATCTTTTAATCACCAAGGTACCTGGGTTTTTCTTGTACCTATTTAATTGTTGCTTCTACTGTTTGTGTATTGCTTAATTTCTGGGTCAAAATCACACTTATGAAGTTTGAACATAGTATAGTCAATTTCTGCATAAACTTTTGCAGACTGGGATTTGAAGTTGCAGCAAACAATGGTGGAAATGTTTCCTTTGAGGTCAGCAGATGCAGCTTACAACAAAATCAGTGGCATGCTTTCCACTCTCGGGGACCCTTTTACTCAGATCATCAGTCCAAAGGTATTGCAACTTCACAACCCTTTTTTTTCTTCTAGATTTCTGCTATGTTGAACTTCACTTCCTAGCCTCTGAAGGAGTAATGATTAATCCGTCTGCAAATGGTGTTATAATGCTACTTGTCACTTTCGTAAATGCTAGTGGTTCAGATATGAAATCGCTGATTTTCTTGATTATTTTGTATTTGTAAATGCAATATATGATCGTCCACAATCGCTACTGATTTCATTTTCCTGTTTCTATTATATGTTTTCATGTGCTATTCACATTATGGTATATTTTAGTTTTAGCTTGGAGACCCAATATACATCTCCACACATCTAACAGTGGTTGTTACCTACAGGAATACCAAAGTTTCAGAATTGGCAGTGATGGAAATTTGCAAGGAGTCGGTCTCTTCATAAATGTTGAACCAAACACCGGGAATTTGGTTAGTACTACCAATGACTAATATTCTCGTGCTCTTGTGACTTTGACAAAAATGAAAGATCTATCTTATTGGTTATGCTCATGCATCACAGAAAATCTTTTTCACTGTATTGCAGGTTGTTTTATCTTGTGTAGAGGGTAGTCCAGCTGCACGTGCTGGTATAAAGGAAGGAGATGAGTTGGTTGAGATAAATGGTAATTTACTGATGCTTATCTTCTCTCTTCACAAACTCAATGGTATTACAGATGGTTTAAGGGAGGCTTGGAACCTTAAAAAAGTATTGTGGTGATGTGGTGCATAATTGCTGATTTTCCTGTGTCCTCTTATAACAGTCGTGTCATGGTTCAAATTAAATACCTGAAAGTTGATTTATGAGATTTCAGGAGAAAGGCTAGATGGAATCGATAGTGAAGGTGCAGCACAGAAGCTCAGAGGGCGTGTTGGAACATATGTCAGAGTAAAACTTCACAGTGTAATCACCAGAATCCCTCTCTCTGGAATATAAAATTTGGCCATGTTTCTTCACCAATATAGCGGCAATCAGATCATTTTGACCAACTTGCTTAGATACTCGTATGGTGCTGTAATTATGTGTTGCTTCACATCTTTATTGAACCTGCAAGGCATTTGCTAGACAATTCAGTTCCTTTGCGCTCAGATATGGCTTTCAACTTAATATGCATCTGGTATGCCCCTAAACAGCACCATTTAACCAACATGTTAAAACTTATAAAAGCCTTCACAAAAGTTCAAGTCCAGCTGCTGCTACTCCTCCATTTGGCAAGTGCTGCCTTGTCCCGAGTTCCATAAGAATGACTAAATTGACCTTTTTTCACTTGACCGTGAAATGACTATCTTTGCTTTTGTGTGTTGGAGCTTCTTTTAATTATCACAAGGTTTTGAATTAAATTTGTTTCTTTTCTCCATGGAAACGTTAAAGAGAGTGATACTAGTATCAGGGAGGTATGAATTCATTATGAACCACTTTTTTCCCTCACCCCTTCTATGAAGGAACATTGCTGGTTTCTTTTTGACTCTATAAGAAATAGACTGTACATCCATCGATTATGGTGACAGAAAAATTCATGTATCTGACTCTAGTTTCTTGTCATATACTACATATTTTACAATGAGCTGACATGAGACTACACCTACATCCTTGAAGGTCACATTACCTCGTGAGTATATTAAGCTTTCCCCAATATCTAGTGCTATCATCCCTCGTAAAACCCCAGATGGCCGTTTATCCAAGACTGGATATGTAAAGTTGTCGGCCTTCTCTCAGGTATTGATCATGCACTTTTATGGATACTATAAATCAATTGTATATGTTGGGTAGTTCCTGCTTTGCTCTTAATGCTTACCCGAAATCTGGAACTACTGCTCTGTTTTGACAGACCGCTGCTGCTGAAATGGAGAATGCAATACATCATATGGAGGATGAGGGTGTTTGCTCATACATATTGGATCTGCGAAACAATCCAGTATTTCTCTCAACTTTTGTCTTTGCAAATGGGCAATCTGAAAAGTAAACTTGAGTGGCCTTTTAGTAGAGTACTCAGGGTGGTTCAGGTAAAATTTTAATCCATTTTGCAGGGCGGTTTGGTGAAGGCAGGACTTGACGTTGCACAGATTTGGCTCGATGGGGATGAGGTTCTAGTGAACACAATAGATAGGGAGGGGAATCTGTTGCCAATCGGCATGGTTGACGGGCATGCTATAACCCATGATCCACTTGTTGTGCTTGTAGGTCTTGAACCTTTACATTGGCACTAATTCTTCCAAGTGATGATTATCTTTCTGATTATTCAGTGCTGATCACGTGGCTTCATCTTTCATAGTTACACGATTATCACAACCAAACACAACGCCCCTGACTCCCAAATCCAATTTGCTTGGCACAGGTAAATGAGGGAAGTGCAAGTGCAAGTGAGATTCTGGCAGGGGCACTGCATGATAACGGTCGAGCTATCCTCGTAGGTCACAAAACCTTTGGGAAGGGAAAGATTCAGGTATAGTCAATTCTCATGTATCAAAGAAAAATTTCTCCTATTATTGGAAACAAACATCGTTTCCATTGTCCTAACAAATAAATTACAAGGCAACTATGTTAGGTTAGGAGTTCACATGTGAGTCTTGGTCTCACATTCTGTAATCACAGAGTTAAGGAAGAGCTGATATACATCTTGGACCCATGACCAACTCAACTAAAAGCTTAATCTTATATTGTGACGGTTGTAGTTTTATGCTCTAACAAATATCAATGCCTTAAAAACTATTTGAGCTAACATCTGATGACTTCTGATACTCTATTATTTGCAGAGTGTCACAGAGCTGCATGATGGATCAGCACTATTCGTCACGGTTGCAAAATACCTATCACCTGCACTACACGACATAGATCAAGTAGGCATAGCGCCTGATGTGCAGTGCACAACAGACATGCTTAATTCTCCCAAGGAGGCGATGGTTAAGGATAAAAACTCCGTCTCTTCGCTGGAAGCAGATTCGTGTATCATGGTGGCAGAGCATGAGTTGGATATTCAGGATTCGAAAGGGACTGCTTCATGAAAGACAGGTTTTTAAACCTCTTAACTCTACCATAGAAATTGAATGTGCAGAGTTGATAGCCATCTCATGTATACAGTATCTTTGTATAGTTTACATATCAAATGTAGAAATATGTTAGTTCAAAAATGTTTCATTGTATATTTTCAACCTGCAAATGCTTGTGATCTGTATGATATTAAGCCAAAAACAAAACATATTATTGACATTGATGATACTAAATTGCACATATATGTTGTCTTTATAGCATAATGTTGAAAACTGAAGCAACTTTTAGTTCTATCAGAAAAAGGGTAATTTCAGATACCCATTTGTGATCTCTACATGGTCCATAACAAATCAGGTCCAAAAAGTTTGCACGTTAAAGACTAACAAACTACAATGAATAGTAAATAAGTAAGCATTTTGTTCTGGCATGTCAAAAAAGAGGCCTTAGAGCACATGGAAGAAGCAAATATGTTGCAGATAAGTTACTTCCCAGCAGTCTTACACAGAATGTACATATACTATACAAACAAAAATCGAAAGAACATGGAGAGGTAACGAACTCGATCAATCAACCTCTGCTCAACTCAATCTCAAGTGCAGCCTGTTCATATGCAAATGCCAAAACAAAACCTATATGTACTTTTCGCTCCGGTTCTGGTTAGTCTGGGGCCAGAAATGAAGTGCTTACTCCTTGTCTGTCTCGCCAAACTTTGTATTTCTGTACATGTATAGGATCAGCAACCAGCAGCTTTTAAGAAGTGATAGTATGGTCTTGCCGCAGGCAATGTGAATGGATTTGGATTGTTTTGATACTCCTGCGCGCACCCGGATGGAATGTGTGAATTAGCAGAGTTCTGGTCGAGTAAAGGATTGACTGCCTGCATTTCAAATTAGGTTCATAATGTTAGGAGATAGATGTAATCATATAAATATATGAATATCGAACAATGAACATATATAGCTGGAAGTACCACAGCGGATTGAGATATCATCATCCTCAGCTCTTCGTCGTTTATGAAACTCTCCTGCCTCTGTATGCTGATCATACGGGACATTATCTGTCGCTTTCCCAGTAGTAGAGCTTCACACTGATGTGCCATCTCCTTGTAAGAGACATCAGATGCGGCGGAGGTAGACATTCTACCCTCTTGTGCCTCCAAGACCTGAGAAATAGAAACACACTCAAAAATCAAGTACCGAGAAACAAAGTATCAGTCCCAACTAGAGCTCATGAAATGGCTAACATACTGATTCTATTAGTTGATTGACACTCGGAAGGTCAGGGAGATCAAAGGCGAGCTCTGAGTTATTTTTGTTTTGACTTTCGAGCGAATCATTAAAATCGTCATCCACTGGTATAAGCGGAGATTCCTGCAAGATGACAACCAAATGATGCAATCAATCACCGAGCGGTTAAGTAAAAAAATTGGGAGATACGGAAAGAATGCAAGGAAATTACCTCCTTGGTTGGTTTACTGTTTCCAGAGCTATTCTGATAAATTTTAAGTGGATCATCCATGAAAAACTGGGCTCCCATGGGACATCCATCATCCGGAGTGAATTGACTGAGCAACTGCTCTCTGACGGTGGATACTTCAGACTGCATGAAGAGGAAAATATATCGTCACAATATCCAAACGTTGTGTAATTTTCTTTCACCTCAATGAGTACCACAATCAAGAATGCACTAAGGAATTTCCATATCTTAACCTCTGGCAAATACTCCAAGCTCTTCACTATATCAGAAATAAAAGTTTCTCTCCTTTGCTCCTCATTGGTCTGTATTTCTGAAAGTAAACTTGAAGCAGATTTATTGTCTTCTTTAGATCCATAAGGTACTGTGAGCTGAGTTTTCACTGCCCGTAACTTGCTATCTTCAACCAGAAATAGATATGGCTCAACCTGATTCAAGCACAATATGACTTTCTTAGTTGCAACACAATAAAGGATGTACTGGTTTGGAGAATATAGAAGAACTCCATGCTAGATCGGTAAATAGTTATCACGGTAAAAATTGTAAATGTGATATCAATAGAAGGGATTCACGTACCTTCTTCTTATCTGTAAGTACTGTTTTGGCATGTTGAACAAGAGGTGGGATATTGAATGCTTTTGAGGAAAAGAGAATCATCGAATTTGCCAGGGTGTAAAGGGATCTGCGACGAGATGGTGGCAATGGCCCTGCAACAAATGTCGATATATATGGCTTTACTGAAAATTTTGACATCCCTGAAAATGCTATTCAGTTTCTATTTCACAACCACAAACCTACCATAGAAAAAAGTTTTCAATAAATGTTATGTCTAGACTACTGGAGAGAAGTTTTCAATACAAGTTACATTCATAACTTGAAACATTTAGATCGGATCATGCATGTTTCATTCTTTAATTTAGATAGTAGCAGATAGAAGTTTTTTATTCATTCAATGGACAGGAACAAGCACTACCTCCTGCTGTAAGAGAGATGTTTAGCAAGGAAAATGCCAACTGGAAACTCCGCACAAGAGTCTCGAGACTAGAGTTCTGCAACAAAGTACAGATCATAAAAATGTGTTATACGTGTTCAAAATGTGAAAATAGTTTTTATACGTGTTCAAAATGTCGAAGAAATCATTTGAAATAGGCTTATGATGATTAAAGGAGAAACAAAGTAAAATTTCTTTTTGGTGATGATATCTTTTAATTTAAATTCAGAAGATGAAACAAGTTCTAGTTAGAACAGTAAACCCAGTTAAATCCTAAAAAATGCCTTGTGATTTTGGATTTGTCAGTCTCTGGTGAGGAAGATCTGAACTTTTATGATAACCATATCAGCCATTTAGACACTACCCGATAATAAAGTGCATGCTACAGTTCTGAAAAGTTAATGTAGAAGAAGCGAAGAAAAAGAGAACAGTACACATGCACAATAAAAGGCATAAACAATTACTCTATATGTTAAAAGAGGCCAAAGTTACGCCATGTTAACCAACCAATTACCTTAGCTCGAGAGTACAGCAATACAAGGCTATATGTATGAGCAATTGCTTCAAAGTTTTCAGGTATATTTACAGGGGAGATAGACTGTGCCCAAATTGATGTAAGTAAGAGGCTAATCTGGCGGCTACTCAACCTGAGGGAACGAGCCTCCTGCAGTTTAATAAAATGTAGAAGCAGCAGTTTACTATTGATTCTTCAAAAATAAAATAATCCAATGCATTATTGAATAATAAGGGTGTTGATGCAAATGAGGAGTGTGACTTGCAGCTCTATCCAAGACCAATCGAAGACCCAAATAATGCACACACACGTAGAGTTTTAGGAATGACCACAGAAGACCATCACATTTTAGAATCTAATTCAATTATTCAAAGAATACCTAAAGTCTCTAAGAATGTTTAAACCTGACAAAGATGTTGCTATAACTAACCTCTTCATTGTTTGAATTATTCACTGGATTTTTATTTGTCGTCGCGGGTACAGGGGCCTTTCTTGTACTATATGATCGACTGAAAGACTTCAATCTACCCACCACCGCATTCTCTGGAGCCAGTTCTCTTGGGGAAGATTTTTCCTTTTTTATCTTCTCAAAAAGGGCAGCTGAAGAAGAAAATACAGAGACGGTTCTGGAGAGCGTCCGTGCAAGATCTGAGGCTTTCTTTGAATGAACAGCGGATGTGGGTTGACGAGGGCAAACTGAAGAGGGTACAAGAATAACTGAAAAGATACGATGAGCTCCAATTTGTGTTTCATGGTCTGGATGGATCATAGCTGGGAGTAACTGATGAAATAAAGCCTCAGGGAATGCCTACAGGAGAAAATTAAACATTAAGCTATAAATTATACAAGAAATGGTTGCAACAGCGAACAAATGTAGGTAAGACTTATACTGAAAGCAGGACCATAACTTAGCCACTTGCCTTGTTTTGATATGACAAATTTGGTAAAGAGGCAACAATTTGTGCAGTGCGATATACAGCAGAAATCGTAGTCCGAGACATCACAGTAATATTTGAGATGTTTTCCAGCACCACAGCCATAATGTCAAGCATTGGACCTGCATCTCCAACCTGTTCATGTTGTAAGATCAGTTCTTTCTCTCCAGAACAATCCTTAATAGTGACAAACATCAGCATGACAAATAGAAATTTGTAGATATGAATTCAATTGAATCATCTGAAATGGGATTTCAAATCAAAAACAAAAACAAGCATCATAAAAACTAGCTAGTTCAAGTTTTAGCAACCATACAACTTTAGGTATAAAGCTAACTCAAATAAAATAGAAGATGAGGATGACCTTATGTGACAACTCGACAAGGCACTCATCCACCAATTCACGAAATCTTCTGTTCCATTTTATTACATCAGCACCCAATTTAGCATCATCAAGTGAGAAGAGAATACTCTTCCGTAAGTGCCTCACCATATCGTTGATTGCACCAATAATTGCTATAGAAGCCTCAACCTTTGCCTGTTTAGCAAGGGAGGTGGTAATAATAACAATATCTAGCTGCATGTTTGGTTGTTTAAGGACATTTTTATGATCAAGATGCTTGACTAATGTCAACAGCAAAAAGTGTGTATTTTGTCCTGCAGATTGAAAATAACAACAAGGTAAAATAATCCATCATTAGAGTCCATTTAATAATATATAACGAAAAAAATAGCATCAAAGGTAATGAAGAAAAAATAAGACATGAGAAATGGTGAATGAAAATTGTGTAATACCAGAATTATCTATCAAAAACTGCATATCCTTTAAGACAGGGAAGGCAAGACCACATTCACGAGACCATAAATTCCCATTATCAAAGTAACGGAATAAAGATTCCAGAACACGCCGAATTGTTGTAGCCTCCTTGGCCAACTCGGCCATGTTATGGAGGCAAACAGTAGACCAAAAGGAGGGGTTCTTTGCTTCTTCCCTGTGAGAAGCAAGGTAAGTTAGATTTTTATAAGATAAAAAGGTGAAACACTAGAATATTTAGAATGTTAATAACTAGTGAATGTAAATGCAAAAGAAATGCACATCAGAGAATTTTCTATAAGAGAGATTACGCTGTCACGGTAACTTCTCCCTTCTCATTAACAATGCTTCTCCAAGAAGGAATTCTTAATGTACCATCTGCTGAAGAGACTTGACCTTCACTTTTTATCACTTCTTGCATCCATCGGTTCTCTGAATCTCCCTTGTCTGGCTTTATCTGAGGGTCCCCATAGTTTTCCAGAACCACTGAAACAATCTATTAAAAGAAGCAATAATGTTAAAACCGACTAAAAATGGTGATTGGACCCAAGAACTAACAAAGTTCGTCTATAGCATAAACGTAAACAAATTTGATATAGTTATTGCAAAATATGGTGGACATATTTCCAAGGTACAGTTAGCACTGGAGTTCTTGAGAACTAAATTTTGAAGTATCGCTAATACATGTTTTCATAAAAGAAGAGTCTTCAACACAAAAGAGTATCTCTTTCATGAAGATCTGTGGAAAAGTCCAACAGGAGTTCCAATCTCATAAGGAGTAAGGTATAAAGCAACTTGTAGAAAGAAATATTTTTCAGACAGACTCTGAAGAGATGGTCTATTTCACAGAACTAACTAGCCCGAGGTAAGAGATAATCCCTTGATAACCAGAGTTAAAAGCTTCTCTTCTTGTCTCTGCAATACACTGATCTGACAATTTCATAAGGTACTCGTCCCACTTCCAAGAATTCCAGCAAACTCAATCAGACAATTATTAAGATTTACCATCAATGGGAAACAAGCTAAATAATAATGAGATAAAAGCTTCAACGGGATTTTATGAAGTTCAGAGTTATGCGTACATTGTCAAATTCGGTTGAGATATGAGAGTGTTCACCCATAAACCAAACCTACAAAATAGATTATCTAACTTGCATTAGTATTTCTACACGTTGGATACCAACCTCTTCTTAACAACTTTGGCAAAGACTTAAAATATGAAATAACTACAGCATATAATATTGTTGTTCCAATTGCGGCAAAATAAAGAGATACCATTGAAGAAAGGGCTTGAAGGCCAGCAGAACGTAGATGTTTTGCCTTTTCATCCTTTCCCACTTCTTGAGCTAACTCACAAAATTTAGGAATGAAGCCTTCTAAGTTGAACATATAAGTCCCATCTTTCTGCAAAATTAATTTCATAACAAATGCTTAAAGGCCCCATTAACCTGAAAGGGAGAATTCTGCATTTCAACGAGAATTATATGAACAGCAACACCCAAAATAACCACTCACCGACTATACCAACCTGATTATTTACAAAGTCAAAGAGGGTAAGACATCCTATGATTCTCATTTCATCCTGCCGAGTTTCATCCATAAGAATTTGCATTATGTTTAGTAAGCTACTTGCAAATAGAGGCCTGCAAAATTGTTACCAATGAGAACATGCTAGTAGTTTGTAACAAATTGGCATGATAACACTGTAAGACCTTGAAGAGTAATAAACTAAAGCATCACTGAGCGGAGATGAAAACCAGCAGAGTTATACTAGTTATTGAAGATAATTTCACGTACAAGTTGATATCACCAATACAATTCCATGAAGTTCCACACACACAAATGTCCTTTTAAAGCATAAGTATCTGTATCTCCACTGAGGTTTCACATCGAACATCTCCAAAACCTATATACAGTGCTGATTGTGCAATGAAACTTTCAAGACCCACAAATTCATATTAAGCCATGTAGGTAAAGTCTAAAAGGAAATCTGTCCACAAGATACTGCATTCTCATACATCAAATTCCTCATGAATCTAACGAGATAAAAACAGCTACCATTGTTAAATCTTGGGTAGTTTATTTTGGGTGTGGTCACTGATCTGAGGAACCAGCTACAAGATAGGTCAAGGCAATTGGGCTATATGATAATACAGGAAATACTTCAGAAGTGAATAAAAAGATGAGCAGTGACAATTACAGTCACTGGATACAGATATATATATAGCAAGGACATGGAAAGATGTGTCTGTGACTTAAACTTTTCAGGATTTTTCAGTTCCATTGTTGATCCACATATGTATTCAGCTAGATTGTCTCTTGGTTACTTGATATTAATCTATTTCGACTTGAGAAAGCTGGTCAGTTATACTGCCCAGTTTTGAATACTTCAAGGATATCAGAAAATGAATTTATACAATAAAGAATAATATTTCCAAAGTTTTGATTACAGTTTCAATCAAGAAAACGAACAATTCAACTCCATGTACACACACACGGTCTGCTAATGATGGGAAAATCCCACAAACAGCACTCATTTAATGCAAAGACATGCACACGAAATTATAAAATAAATTAACTCACATTTGCTCCGGACAAGTATTTAACAACTTCCTGTAAATACACAAGACAATTTTTACGTCTCGGAAGTTCCCGGCTCTCAATTCCTTGTAACACTTTTGCTCAATTGAACTTGTGATCTGACATCAAAAAAGTAACTTCTATTAGCAATGTAAAATTTATGTATGTAGCTTATGTCTGAGTAAAATAGACACAAAATAAGGGAGCACATGGACAAGGAACGAATGCTTTCAAACAAAGTATATATAACAAAAATCATAAAGTTCAATGATATGGCCTTAATCAATGATGTCCAAGTACAAATTATCTGGACAGCATTTCAGCTATTGCATAAATCTATAAATGCCAACTTGTGACTCAGAACAACACTCCAAATGATACAAAGTTACATAAGACTACGTCTACTGCAATACCTTTGGGACGCGTAAGGGATTTCTAGCAGCATATTCACAAAGTTTTCCAATCTTTCGGTCATTTGGTCCTTCATTCTGTCAAAAATCAAAGATGAAACACAACTTATTGCACAGTGAAAAAAACAAGCATGGGAAATAATATCAGTTATTTAAAAACAAAAATATACTAAAACAGAAAAAATATTATTGAAATTTTCACGATTTCTCAGGAGGGAGTGAGGAACCATTTAAAGGAAGCGGAAATAGAATTATGCTTAGTAGATAAATTTCTATTTTCAAGGGGAAATGAGAAAGGTTGCTTTTACAGGTAGGAGGGATAGAAAACAGATACTGTATTAATGTGTTCAAATCTAAAATTTAGCCAAATAGCAGAAGAAAAATAAGAAGGTGTTAATTACCTAAAATTAATATCAGAAATGCAAGTTGCAAAGCTGCTATGGCATCAATGAAACAGATAAAGTATCAAAAAGACAAAGAGAAGTACCCTTAATCTTGTTTTAGTCTAAAGACTAGGTTGGCTTCCAAAATTGGCTTTGTAAACTCAGAAAACTATAAATCAATAAGAGATTGGATGCATGTAAGAATAGAATAAACAATAATATCTTCTTGACCACAACAAGCCAAAAAAATGTATTGTTATTTTACAAATTCATGGCAAAATATTTTTAATTTCCATGATTCAAGCAAACTTGGCCGTATGTCTATGAGAAATCTATACGAAGAAGATGGCTATTCACTGCTTAAATGAGGGAAAATAAGAAGAGGGTTGTTAAAATTCAACCCAAAAGCTTAAACTATTGTGTGGAGGGCCTAACTAGTATATCAGGCGACCGCTAAATTCACGTTCTTTCAATGTGAGACATTTCAACACTCCCCTCATGTGAAGTCAGCAATATAAAGGGTCTTGCACGTGGACCAAGAATATATCAATGGAGAGGGAGGAAGCACAAACAGGTCACATACACAATACAAAACCAGACTATAATACCATCTTAAACTTTGATCCATTTAGTGGTTCCTTAGTACACTAGTTAGACCATCCATCTAATAGTTTAAGCTTTTAAACTGGGCTTTAATGTGATATCAGAGTTAGGTCCGTCTTTAGCCTTCACTTCTATTTGTCATCTCTTTGTCCTAGCCAGTGACCGATCCACGTACAGCCATCTATCCCTGTCCAGTTTGCACATGAAGGAAGGTATCAGGGTTCCGCATCAAAAAGATGTGGCTCTTGTCACCACTTAATATATATCTTGAGGTCCTAGCCTATCTGCTTAGCTTTTGGGTTGGAAATGTTAGATTAAGCCTATGCTAAACTTGTCAAACATTTCTAAGCAAGTGCATTGAGAAGTTCTGGCATCTCCAAACTAAAACAATTGACAAATAGACAAAACCTCAATTAACCAAGATCACTTTTTTCATGTTGTAGAACAGTTAAAATGGTGCTTAAGACATCTCTATAGGGTTCAACACATACACAACAAATTACAGTCAAAACTTATACAATTAGGGAACTATCTGCATATTATATGAACTTGTCATGATACATACATATATTTATAACCACAAACCCAACTCAACATTTCCAAGCCCAAATTTATCAACAATTACATTAACCCACGTAGATAATAATCTAACAAACGAAACAGAACATGAAAAATAAAACTATGCAAAATGTAAAAATCCTCAAACCTGGTCCCTAGGAAATATGTCGGCAAGCATGTTCTTGTATCTCTTAACCGGCTGCCGGGACCTCGGCTGCAAATCCGGACAACAACAGCAACAGAGATTCCCACACGATGGAATTACTTGCCTCGAAACTACGTCCATTTTTATATGATTATAACTACAAAAAAAACCCAAATTCATTCCATTTCAATAATGTGGGAGCTTTCTTTCCCTTCTGAAGCAATCCGTGCCTGAAAATTCCAGCGCCGAGAAGGGAAAGAAAGGTATCAGACCAGCTAGTTACCTCTCAATCCCCAATCACCAGCCTGTGTGATTATCAACAAAAACAAAAACAAAAAATCCTATATAATATCAACCCATTTGGGATCTTCAAAACTAAAATCTAGGAGATATTTTTGTGAAAATCAGAATGATTACCTCGGATCAAGACATGAGAGAGATGACCCGGAGGCTGCAAAAACGCCCTAGCTATGCCGGATTATACCAGATTTTCAGCATTTTCCACCGCTAAATTCTCAATTGCTCTCTCTCTCTCCTCTTCCTCTCTACATTTTATTTTTATCATTTATACTTCTATTTTTTTTCGTCCAGCGCCTAAATACGTGTGCGTAGGACCCAGAAATCAGAGAGATTTTGTGATCGGATGACCACTAGCCGTTTGATCCGATGACGTGGAATGAAACTGAGTTCCGCGCGGGTAAACAAGCCGTCATATAGATCTCTGCTGTGTATGTAGCCGTTAGGAATGAAAACGGGTAAGATGCTAGAGATATTCCTTTGTAAGGAGATAAGATGGATTTGAGACAAATT
>JAYMTO010000236.1:0-14250 GCA_036898065.1 California macrophylla | reverse complement strand
GCAAGAGCTACAAAAATATTCAGCTTGTGCTCACTACTCATGGCTTTTCTCTTTGCCTATTCTGCATCAGTCCAGTTAAATGACCATGGTACCATCATCTCTTTCCCTATTTCAACATTTTTCTCTTATTATTTTCTGTTTGATGATGTATTGGTGCAGACTGGTACTTGTGGTTTCCTCTCTACTCTTGTGGTTGTGTTGTCAATTTGGTGAACTGGTTCACCTCCTGCAAAGCAATCAGGCAGGTTTCTAAAGTGGCACTGCGGCTTGGGATGGTGTTGTTGATCAAGGTTGTGGTTGAAGATTTTGTAGAGGGCATAGCTGGGTTCTGGTCTCTGGATCTTACTGAGAGACTGGTTAGAGAGAAAACAGGAAGTGGGTTGGTTGTCATTTCCATGTTTCTGCACTTGGATCCATCCACATCATTTAACAAACCTCAAATCCCAAGATACATAAATTATGGTAAGACTTGGATCTGTCCCTCTTCTGATTGTTTTTGTGGTTTTGTTTGGTAAATTATCAACCCTTTACAGGAATGCCAATCTTGGTGGGTATCAGTTATGGCCTTCCCCTTTTCTTTTTTGGGCTTCACAAAGGAGAAACGAAGTTCTGATCACCCATTTGTAAGATCATGGCATGTGTGCTCATCAATAGTAGAGATGTGAGACTTCCCATAATTCATGCATAGACCTTGTGTACCTAACTGCTATTTTATATATTTTTGTATTTGTAAGAGCATCTCCAACCCAAAACAATATTTTCTTATTTGAATGTTGAAGCAACAATTCCTCAATAATGTGATTCCTAACGCAAATGATTTAACAAGAAAATATGTTGAGCAATTGAAGGAGGATATGCGCAACAATTCTTCTCCTCGCTCATGCAATTGCATAACCGGCTGCTGACAAAAAAGCATCAAGAAGCTGCCTACAGATAGCCATATAGCCGGACACAGTTTCAGGTTAACAAATCACATAAAGATGAAAGTTGTCAAAATGACATGGTATCTGTGAAGGAATGAAGAATCTAGGTCTTGCCAAAATTGTGCATGAACGCTCTGGTTTGAACCCCTATCATGATTGCGACGGTTATCTTGTCTGAGTGCAAGCTGTCCAACTTCATGGCTCGGTCTCCTGATCAGTCTAGAACTGATCATTTGCATCTAAAAATCTCTACTGTATCCCTAACATTCTTATTTGAAGGAGGGGTTGCAAGGGCAAACAGTTGATTGAGATTTAATGGAGGCGGCCTTGGCAGTTGGTAGCTTCACAGTGGCATGGATATCCTTCCCCAGGCAATGTCTTGTACTGATAATCGTAAGTTAGTTCTTCGCCTGGAGCTATCTGCTCATGAAGATGTTAATAAATTATGAGGAAAATTTCCACTACATGATCTACGAAGTATTAAGCATATTTAAGCGAGTAATACCAATTCCTTCCGTCTCAACCTTCTCGAAACATATTTAACATTTGTGCGCATACACATAATTTGAAAAGCATGTGGAAGAATAATGTTACACAGAAACTGAGGGAGGTGCTTACATCTCGACTTGCATAGAGACCAATGTGCGCACGATGACAATCCATGCTTTCCACAAGAACTTGGTGATTCACAAGATTTGGCAAACAGCTACAAAACACCAACAGTTTGTGCAGTATATCAACAAACAGCCAACATGCAAAAAAACAGATACAAATAGGCCAAAAAAATCCAAACCCCATTACTTGGGCACACAAAAGAACTTCTCAACAATTGGGTTATGTTTCCAATCGAAAAATATGTTACATATTAATTATCACTGCTTGAAAATTGTCAAACTTACTCCAACCCAATAGCTTAAGCTGTTAGGTGGAGAGCCCAACTAGCACATCAAGAGGTTACTAAATCCACATTCTTTCTATGTGGGACACTTCACAAAGATAACTTCAACAGAAATGACATAAAGACGGAAGTGCATATGCTAAAGCCTCAAATTAGCAGCTCGCAAGGGATACGAATTAACCACATTCTGTACGAATGTGAACCTAATCTTTGACTTTCAAATGCCTTCGGGCCATTAACTTCACAAGTTATGGCTCACTGAAACTCTTGAAACTTTGTTCAGATACAAGCTATGAGTACAGATCAAACTAGTAGTTCACTTTTGATTGGTTTAATGGATAGATATGTAGGGCAAGTTAAGATCCAACAAATCCCTAACCAGATCATAAGACAACTCAAAGAGCATACTCGAAAGATACCCTCACCTGTGATTAACAAATCGTGACACATTTCCATATCTTGTTGCATCAATTACATATTGGACACGTCCTTCAATTAATCTGCTCATATCGTTATTATGAGCATCGATGTTGTACAGAAAACTGCAACCTTCTTCTCCATACCTGAAGATCCAAAAGAGCATCTTTAAAATAAAATAAAATAATAAGTTGAAAAGATGTTGCATCTGACAGAAGATATGTGGAACCTGTCGTGTCTCCTGTTTGATTCCTGTTCGTCTACAACCTCCCCAATATATTCGCATACAAATGTGCCACGTAAAATTGCTTCACTTGCTCTTACTGCCCAACCCTGTTAATCAAGTTGAAGAGAAGATCAATACACAACTACTGAATGAAGTGTTGAGATGCTTGAAAATATTACAATATCACCTTCTTCTCTGTTCTGTGAATTTCCAATTTCACTTGTACTCCATTCTGCAAAACCCTATTTGGACAAGTTCTACTGCAGCTGCACATATGATTGCACTCATAAACGAGGTAACCCTCCTGCAAGGTTTTGCAATACAACACAAAAATGCTAACTTTATGAGGAAAGGACATGCAAAAAAAGCCGAAGTCAACCAGAAGGTCCAAAACAGTTTGTCTGCTTGTCAAATTCAATATATGCACTAAGAACAACAAAAATTGCAGTGAAAAGAAAAGAAAATTGCAAAAATGTGAATTAAGAAGTACCCATCAATATTTTTTTAATTGGTATACGAGAGAGAGAGAGAGGTCATGAAGAAGAAAATACCTCCAAAATAATTCGACTATTCTCATCGTATGGGAATCTGCCATGCATAGCTTTTCCATAGATGTCCTTTGCATCTTCGTAGTCATTATCGAAGAGGTATACATGATCGCAGGTTTCAGGACAACACGTTGAATGGGGGCAAGCACATCCCAAATGCATGCTCTGCATAAGAGAAGGAAAGCAAGGGGAACAAAAATAAATAGGGTATGTGCTAGGATAAGAAAACTGGAGAGGACAGTCAGATGTTGCACGACTTGTATCTAATCAATAGACAGGTGTTGTTTCGACATACATTTCAAATGTACAGAGAAATCAACAAATGTCAGCAGAGCATTATATAACAAGTATATTTGACACCCAATAGGAAAGATTTATGGCAGAATTCAATCAAAGACCAACATAAAGCATGCAAAGCTACCTCTGTTTCCAGATCAAGAGTCTGATCAAGTAGTGGCTTCATAATGTAAGTAAAGCTCTCCCAAGGCATGGGACATTTATCATCAGTACCATCTTTAGTGACATGAAGAGAACCCAACAAACATTCATCCACCACACAGGGTATTGGAACTGATTCCTGCCCAAAACTTATATCATCACACAACACTATTGACTTTTTTATGGACTTATGTCCAAATTGGTGTGAATTAATGGTATAGTGGCTCTCATCCATTTCCCACTCAGCATGTACAGGATCTGATGAATGATCAGAATTGTTTCCTACATGTGAATTTGCAAGAGGCACTAAAGGAGATATCATGTCTTGGTTCTCGAGTGGTCTGCATCCATTCGAACAAACAAACCCCTCTTTATGCCAATCCACTTGAATGTTATTCTCACTACAAAGTTTAGCTGCCTTCAGATACAAACGCTCCGGCTGTTCTCCATATCTTGATTCCAGAAAGGCTATAAGACTGAACTTGCAGCAAGCAGAGCGAGCAATAGACAAAATGTCAAGATTACTAGGTCTAGGCTTTATTCTCTGCACCTCAGAATACAAAATCTTCGCCACTGTTGAGCATTGGGATTCAGCCAGTTTACCAAGACTGGTAGACTCATCTAAATGGGAATGAGCATCCACACGTCCAGTGCTAAGTGACTTGGTAATCTGGATGTGTTTCTTAATACTTGCACTGCCTCTGTTCCTGATCCTATACGCTGCTGAGACCAGGCCCTTCTTAAATCCAGGACGGCTAAGCCTCCCAGATTTTAGTTTATAAGCATAATAACGGACACCCTTCTTTGCAGGTCGAGAACTGGACAAATTTACTCCCATATGAGCAGCTTGATGGTGACGGCCTAAATCGGGTAGCAAATCAAACTTCAATCCACATAACTTGCAAATAAACCTACGGACACTGCTTAAGTTCGAGTTATTCTGCACAGAACTGGTGCTCCCTTGTTCTAGTTTTCTTGGAGAATCCTCAGCCATAGACACATTATTTTGTTGAGAAACTTTAGAAAGCCTTATATCAACAGGATGAACAGAGAGTACATGCAACCACAAATCATCAATATTTCCAAAATGGCTGCCACAAAGAATGCATTGCAGGAGCATGCATTGTTCAACAAATTGCACATGGTGTCTCTCCTGCACGTGAGTTTCCAAAACTTTCTTGTTAGTAAAGGAATCCAGGCAGATGGCACAAGCATAACCTCTAAACAGCCATTGTGCTTCCTTTTTATGACTCTCCATCCAGTGAGCACCAAGCGTTTGGTCATCAAGAAACTCCTTCGAGCAATGTTTGCACTTGATGGTTTTGTCATTTTGGTATTCACTATCATGACTACCATCAGTAACCAATGTCAACATAGCCGATTCTTCCATTATTGATGAAGATACAAGAGCACCATCACCAGAGTCAAAGCCCCAAATCTTTCCAAGCCTCTCCTTTTCAGTGCAAACTAACTTCAACAAGAATTCACCAATACTAAAATTCTTAGACGCCTCAGATAGGGCCCACTGAAGTTGAACTTCCATGGGAACTGGGTTTCTTAGAGATAAAATGCTTTTGAAGAGCGTGTAAAAAAGCTCACATGCTTGATGCAAATGCAACTTCTGCTCCTGCGAGTGACAGTCCCCTAAAAGATCTGTAAACAATTCCTTTGAAATTATCCTACTCTTTCCATTTCTTGCACGTTTAAGCCAGCTTGGAAGGTGCTGGTCACAGTATAATGAATGTCGCTTAGGACTTTCCAGACACAAATTGATATTATCATGGGGAAAGGATCCTATGCAATGCAGTGTTTCTGTTCTATTATAGGCTTCACCAGAATGCCCTGATCTCCCAGCTAAGCTATTTGCCCCCACAAATATATCGCCTCGCATCATTGAGACGGGATCTACTTGCAGGGGACTTTCAACTTCCCCCCGCAGCACTATTTCTTTACCAGAACTGGTTTCTGACCAGGGGATATTATCCCCATGCTTCCTCTCATGTGTATTCTCTGATAAATTTAAATTCTTCCCATCATTTTGGGGTCTGTGTTTCTTACAGAATGAGGACCCAAGCAGAGATCGGTGCTTACATCTGGTACCAAGTACAGTGGTACCTCCACACATAGGTGTATCAGCTGAGGAAGTAACTTCTGCTCTAGAAGAGCTGCCTAAAAACCGAGACGACAAATGCACACAACAGTAAACATCACCATCATTTGCCCACCTTACACACTGCCTTCCCTTGGCTTCAATAAAAGCTATGCACCGGCGACTCTTACTACCGGTATCTGAGGATATCTTAGCAGTTATGCTACTTACAGGCGTTAACTCCAAACTTTTTGACTCGATGAACTCAGAGTTTCCTGCTTCAACTACAATTCCATCCCATCTATCAACTACACTACCATGAGAATCTGTTGGAGCTGCTTCTACCCTATTATCTTTTCCTCCACAAAACTCCATAGCTACTGCAGTAGCATTTACAACATCACGGCTATTAAGAAACTCAGAACCAAGTTCAACAGTTAGAGCTTGATTTGAACCATTGTTTTCCACCTGCGAAATGTGAGACTCAGCACGCCGAATTTCAAGCTTAGGTCTCTTCCTACTAACTTGCAGATTTGGGGTCAAGGAACCATCAGTGCTCTGCTGCTTCACGTCTCCACCACTAGGTATGGGATGAGACGTCGAAAACCATTTCATAACTTCATGCTTCCAGGTTTTCCACTCAGAACCCAACGTGGGCTGTACTGGTGCATCCCAGAGAGAATTGACTTCATCAAACAGAACAGAATCATACAACTCCTGAACCAAAGGAGAGGTGGAATGCATCAGGAGAATTTGAGGAAGCATTTAGAATTAAAACCACTCTTAAACAGGTTGAAGTAATTCATATCACAATAACGTGTAAGAAGCTGTTGATATATCTTTAAGTCATATTCAATCACCGAAACTGAAAGAACTGATTGCACTTAAAAAAGAAAAAGGGAGAACTATGTCAAAAACTTCACCGATGAGGCACAATTTACGAAGAGAGATTCTATTTAGATAATTTGCATGGCAGCATGCCATCTTCATGATAAGCAAACGCACAGGTGGCACAACAGGTAGTTAATAAAAAATAATGCAATATGCCTAAAGAATGAAAGTGAAGTGACTTCAAATTTCCATTAGTTTCTTCTTAAAAAAGATGAATAAAACAAACTTGAGTTGGAGGAAGTTAAGGATGATAAGATTCTATTCTAACTTTTATTTTGAATTATTTAGTCTTTTCATTTTTATTTCCTGATATGGAAGAGACATTTCCAAAGCTGCCAAGCATAAGTCTTGCCAAAGATAGAGCCTAGCTGCTCCAGAGGGAATACAAAGGAATGTGGCAAGCAGCAACTATCATTAGCTAGCCGTGCAGGGGAAACATAAGTCCATTTCAGCATGTTGGGTGCTTCTTTCTTGCTTCTTTTTTATCTTTTCTTCATTTTTAGTGAGGCTTGGGCTAGCTCGGCAGGCAAATTGATCAATAGGTTTTGGTAATATTCAAACAGAGACATGCCAAGAAAAGTGTTCAACAAGTTCCCGAATAGCCAAAGAAATTATTAGTTCCTTCTCACACAGATCTTATGGAATTATTGTCAAAAGCAAAACTATAAGTCACTTCCCTATTTTTGCTGTTCCAGGAATTAAAAGGCATGTCGCAAGAAATCACCATGCCCTTGACACAGTGGCGGCAAAATCGTGTTGCTTTATCAGAATTGATAGTTGTGATATGTAAAAATC
Organism: California macrophylla; assembly: GCA_036898065.1. Lineage (NCBI taxonomy): Eukaryota > Viridiplantae > Streptophyta > Magnoliopsida > Geraniales > Geraniaceae > California > California macrophylla. Next base: position 7,025 of record JAYMTO010000236.1, on the reverse strand, counting down.
TGTAGATAACTTATTTAACATAGAAAGCAACATAACACAACAGGCAATCATGTGAAATAAGCATTCTGCCAAACTATAGCATATACCTCCTTTAGCATTTCAACGGATTCAGCACTATTTGCAGTTTGACATCGTTCTGCCCATGAATCGAAAGAGTATTCTAGCCAATCAGAATTTATGTAGCGCTGTAGTATCATCTGTAGAGGTGAATAAAGGCATTGATTAAACACTAAAACAAAATGTACAGGGAAATGCTTCTTTTAAGGTACAGTTAAATAGAGTACATATTGTCAACCATGTAATCTCACACTACCACGTCATCCACAGCACAAATTTAAAAGATAGGTTTAAATATTGATACATGTTTGGTTGTGAGACTGAGAAAACAGGGAAACATTACTACTAACACACGCCTGTTTTCGCCCAATAACACATCTCCACATAAAAGTTTGTTCTACAAACTCTTGGAACGCATTGATGGACATATATAAGTCCAGATAAAAATAACTTCGATATACATCTCAAATAACTTGATGCAAAGCTGATGAAAATGCATACAAAAATCAGGAACAAAAGATATAAGGAAGTTTAAAATTCAAACAGGATCAAATTTTTTAGTGGATAAAACATAAATACATTGATCAAGATTATAGTTTTGAGTATTTCCGGTTGAAAGGAAACATGTAATGTACAAAAGAGCACTTGTGTATCTATCTATACTGAAATACAATCACGAGATTGCCTTTATTACATCACTCCATCGGTGAGTAAAAATCTGTGCTAATGAAGTGATGTGGATCATGTGACATTGGCAGACTGGCAGGTGATCACTAAACAATCTCCAAGCGATAATGAACTTCATATACGGACTTGAATGAATTACAGTAGATATAACAGATATCAGAGGACAAAGAATAATAGAGATGGTGGTTTTTCCTAATACTATAAATATCAAGAAAACAGGATAGGGATTTTACATTCTGTAACTTCAAAAGCATTCTTCCAAGCTCTGAATAGCCACCACAGCGGGATGCCTCCATAGCAAACTCCCTCCAAATCATAACATCACGAGCAGTCTCAATTAAAGCCTACATACATTCCAGCAGATCTCTATTACCTACCTTAGTATAAATTGAACATTCGATAAAACTAGTGTTTGGAACTGAAAATTGAAATTCCCAACAAAAAGCAAATTACATACATCCGTGTGAAATTGATCAATTATATTCAACATGCCAACGGCCAGCTTTTGCATAATGAAGCGACGTGCAACAGACAAATCCTTAACCATTTTCAGTCCAACATAATGTGACCGATATGCAATAGGTTGTGGGAACTCATTTATAGGACGGACAAGAAGCGTATCTGCCCAAGAATAATTTCTCGTGTGTGGAAAAAATATGACAGAATACTTCTTCCTGTCATGAGTTGGTTTTGCCTTCACGGTTGATAATGGCCAGTCAGCTCTAGCACATCTGATTCCAGCCTGCCACATGCATCTCCACAGAACTTGGAAAAACCAGAGATGAAAAAGTATGAATAGAATCAGCATATTTGTCTTTGTTGGCAGCACATGAAAAATATGGTAACAGCCAAATTAAGAAAAACACGCAAGTATCAATATTGAAATAAAAATCAGTACATGTTTTTGTCTTACCATTACAGAAGGAAACTATATGCTAGAATGACGCATGAAATTTTACAAGATGTCCACAGCCAAATAAAACTTTGTACGTCCCAAGAGGAACTTATAGAAAGAAAACGGCATTGTTACAACCATATAAAATTGAACATAACAGTAGATAATTGCTAAACAAAAAAAATCCGAAGGAAGCAATAGAGAAAATATTATGCATAATAAACAAACATGAACAGTTACAGTTACCTTGACCCACAAAGCCACAGACTCGTCACATTGCAGCCATTTCGGTTCTGAAAGAGATGACTCTCCCTCCCTGTTGCAGCCTGGTAGTTCACATTCAATAGTATCCACAATTTGATGAGAGTTCTCAGAGGCCAAACAAGGCTCTGCGCTACTTTTATGTGTGTTCATATTGACATCCTCGTTAACATGAACTCCACAAGATAACTTTTGACCCTCCACCTGATCATCAAGTAATGAAGATGCACTGTAGTGAAATTCTGATGTAGGCAACACATCAAGCATCTCTTGATCTTGAGTTTCTATCTCTGCTTGAGGCCCATCCCCATCTACCAATAAGTTATCAAATTTACCATCCTCCACCTCAACTTGCTTTCTTCTATCTTCAAGGCAGCTAGACTCTGCATCATACATACAAGATGTTCCTGAGCTCTGTGGAGGGCAGTCAGATTCTCCAACATACTGAGCACCAGAACAAGGAAGCACTTCCATTATTCCACCACTAAAAGTTGAATACTATACAATACATATTTTACCACTGATATTCCCCAACTAAATTACCTGTTGAAATCAACTGAGGCTTAAGAAACAATTGTACGGCCATAAATTTCTTTTATGCACAAATGTAAAAGTAATGATAAACAGGCATTATTGTATTTGGTGCAGATATACCATTAGTATCTAAATTAAGTATGGAGCAAAATGTTGAAAATAATACAACATTCAGAAAACCTGACAACTAAGTGCATGTAGCTCAGTGCATGAAACAAAGAGAAACCCTGCTAACTGACAATATGTAGCTTAACATGGAGTAGCATATGCTAATATAGGCATTTCAACAAACTGAATCGGTCGACCCATAGTTATAGCATGAGAAAATTGGTATTACAACAATTAGTTTACCTTTTATTATAATTATCTTTTACCATAAGAATGATATGTTTTAGTAAAATACATTTAGAAAATATTTCTCTTATTTTTAACACACTTTTGCACGACGCCATGCCTTTTTCCATGGCTCAAGACAAAGTTTGCACCATTGTGCCTTGCGACATAAATAACTATGAGATGACCAAAGACATAATTTAATTGAGAAGTCGGTGAAGCAAGAGACTTCGATATAAATTGACGAAGCACGAGACTATAGCCAAAAAAAATTGAAAGAGAATAAACAGCTCCCAATCAGATGTCACTTGTCAAGCTTTAGCCATGTGTTAAAGATCTTTAAGTAGTTTTTTTCTCTATGTACTTAGAAAACGTTTTTAGCTATCATTGGCACCATTCAAGAATATTGTCTCAGACATCTACCTGACAGTCATTGCAAAAGATTGTGAAACCTTTTATAAAACCATGACATGAGCAAATCATTTGGTTCAACTATCTGAGACTTTAGGCTATTAAAGACCTATGATTGACTGTTTGCAATTGCAGCATGTCCAATGACTTTTCTGATCAAACAAGGACCATAGGAAAAGGTTGGAAACCAAGTAACTTCACCAATTCCATATTGAGTTTAAATGCAAATGCTACCTATTGTAATCAGGAATATGGAAGAAAAGGAAGGCATGCCAATTATATATATATATATATATACTAATTCAAGGATATAGAGTTCTACATTTCATACAGTACAATTAAATACCATTTGAAATGTGTTCAGGAAATAACTAATAATAATTAAACTATGATTATTAAAGGGATAACAAATAAAGGACGTGAAATATAGATCAGAAAGAATTGTAATGATATACTGTAGCCATGCTATGACGAGAGAAAAAAAAATGCAAGATTAACAATATAATGTACCAGAAAGAATACCATAATTGATTAAACAGAGTAAAACTTTTTGTCTAAACGCGGAGATTTTTGCTTCCAGAATAGGTTATTTATTCTCATATTCCAAGAAGTCTAGGTGAAGTTCATTTGATATTCCAAACTATATTTCCAGCATTAATCAACAAATCAGAATTCACTAGCGTAACATTTCTATGCTGTTAAAAGGAAAATAAAGTTGACAGTATGGTGAATAAGGCAAGTGAAGATGTGTCCTAAACAATAGTGCTGCATATGTGTTGCATGGTACATGGTTACATCCAATTCTCTTCTCTCGCTACTAAATGCTAAACTGAAGGATGTTCCAAAATAGGGACATGATTATATTTCAGTTTAACAAGTAAGATGACCTAGTACTGAGAAGAACGATGGGCACTATACATATTATTCTGATGTCAACTTTAAACATATGATCCAAAGTTTCTGCAACCTTCACTTATATGCTAATTTTACTATCCAATACGCGGCAACTCATGTTCTTCAATTATGATTGCTTCCAATTGGGGAAAATGTTTAACTCCTAATACAATTAAAAATATTGTTTTGGTAAAAACCAAATAGAGAAACACAGCTCATGAACAACAACTCGAACTTATTACTTCAATTGAACATGACTTGGGAGCTAAATGGCAAATTCAGTCAAGTTACAGGAATTCTGTTGGCAACAAGAGTAATTATACAGTATTTGAAACATCGTGCCAGAAGGCTATGCCAGAGACCATCTTTACCATCAGAAAATGATGTGGTACTGTTATAAAAACTATAATAAAAATATACTAAACTAGTCAAATCCTGTAAAACAAAAATGAGACAATTATGTAAACTACCGTAGTCAGACGATTTTCCTAGCAACAGCAATAGATACAGTGCGTCAAAGGTGAGAAAAGTCAACTAATTGATAATCGATCCCAAAACTAAAAATCAAAATATTGAAACAGAGATATCAGCCATCTACAAAGTTCTAATTTTGCAGAGACAGCGAAGTCAAGGAGCCAAAAAAGACCCGACCCAGTAACTAAAACGCAATAAAATTGACACCACATTTATTAATTAGCAAAACAATGGGGGAAAAACCCTAGCTTGATCCACGGATGGATCAGAGACATGCAGGACATTCATCCCCCAAATCCAAAAGGTGGGTCCGAACCAGAACAATCCCACAACCATAACCCATGTACCCCAAACCCAAAAGGGTTTCCATGATTCTACCCAATTGAAGTTTTTTTCTTAGGGGGGTTGAATATAACCAACCACACATGGTGGAGGAAGATAGGAAGCAAAGAAGCTAGGTCAATAATGTTACAAACAAATAAAATTATACATGAGCATTGATTGGGGCTCTAAAAATATTAGAGACTAAGAAAACAAATGGAGAAGTGATGGTGTGTAATGTACCTTGCAATCACCTGTTGCCATGGTGGTGTGGCTTAGAGAGGCAATGGTATGGTACGGTGAGATTGTCAATTTTGTGAGGATTTTTTTTTGTGTAAGCGCTCTCACTAAACTAAATGGCTAGTGCAATTTTGATGTGTTCTGTGACTACCTAGGATGTTGTTTTGGTTAGGGTATGGTTTCAGCCTTCAGGGATAGGATGTGGCCAAATCTTTAAAAAAAGTTTGTTTGTTTCTTTGGAGAAAACAAGGCTATGTAGAGAAGTGGGGCTGGCCTAGTCACTGGTACTGATATTTTGGTGCGTCAGAGATGCTTGCAAATTTTTTTCTTTTAACAAAGAAATAATGGTAGAGAGCTGCAATTTTGAAGATGGAATTGGGGATGGAGGTGGTGGTGGTGGTAGGGTCGATTTGGGTTATACGAGTCGCTTTTGGTTTTGGTTTGCTAATTGCTTTTCTAATTTCATAGGAGATGAGATGATGTATATGGAAGCGCGCTTCTGTGCTGGCTCATAGCCTTCTCTAATGTTGTGCTCGCTTCGTTTCGGTGGTCGCGTAATGTCTTTAATTGTTGTAACTAAATAGGATATCTCATAATAAATTTATTTATTTGACTTTTATAAAATTAATAGTTAATTTCTCACTTCATTTTTGTATATATTTATTATTATTTTTTGAAAAAATGAATCTTTTCATTTTGATTAGTTAATCTGAGTTATTATTACTTTAGTAGTTAAGAGTTTAAGACAAAAGAACGTATATAATAAAAAAGTTATCAAAATAAAATATTATCGTAAAATAATCAATTGAAACATTATAATATCACTAATATTCACATGTGTGAAGATGTATTCTCTTCCACTTAAAAGACATTCATGTATATATTTTTCGTTTTGAAGTTAAAAGATTAGTTGAGTTGTGTCTCAAGTTTTATCTATTCTTATATGTTATTTCATTAGAGGGTGCTAATTAAGAATATGAAAGACAATATAATTAGCACCCTAAACAAGAAAATCTACATTAGTTTTGGGACATCAAAAATAGAAAAACAATACACATGTTTTAAGCAAAATGAGCTTATATACTTTTATCTTAAAATAAATGTGTTATTGGTAATTTTGTAGGTAATTAGCTTGTGACACTTAATTTAATAGAGAGTTTAGTCAAACTCAAGACGTGGTCACGAGGAAGAAGACTCGTCAATAATTTAATAGTGAAGTGTTATTTATTTGTTTGTAATTATCGCTACTAATTGATCACCGTTATCCCGTAGAATATGATAAGATTTTTGTAACGATAAATCTGATGTTTGAGACATTAAGACGAGAGAGAGATTGTGTTTAGTATTCGTTGGGTTTCACAAGACAGATTTGAGTTTTACACGTATGGGCCCAAACAGTGAATTGAGTTAAAAATACACGCAAAGCCACCTAATCTCATAAACAGTGTGTGCACTATACTGGATTTTGAACCACCCATTTTCGTGCGACTCAGTGGGGTGGGATGGGATGGTGGGGACAACCTTAAAATTTTTCCATGTTCTACAATCTACGTGATTGGCATTCACTTGCTTGTCTAAATCTCCTTGGAAAACTTTACTTTTTCTTCGTGGATGCGATCTAACGACAATCCTTATTATTTTACAAACTAGAGAACTCATTCTAGTCATTCATTTAAATCACCAAACAGCTCATATTGAGCCACGTCACCATCTGTCAGATTAAAAATGCGCACTCATCATCATATGCGCAGGGGTATTTTTGTCCCAAAAAAAAGTATAAAAAAAAAACAATGTAAATTTTTTGATTTATCACCATTTTCTTATGCATTTATCAACAACATAGTCATGATTTATCACCTATATATGTTTTTTGCTTAGAGTTGATAAACCCATATGTTAGAGTTGATAAAATTTGTTG
>JAYMTO010000235.1:0-14254 GCA_036898065.1 California macrophylla | reverse complement strand
TACTTTTTTAAGATAGACATTCTTAAGATTTAATTATCTTTATGGGTCAGTGGCAGAGCTACTAAGGCTCGGGGGAGGGGGGAACGTGCTCCCCTCAATTTTTTTTACTTCCCCCTATAATTCTGAATATATTTTTTAAAATAATTAATTTATATTTTTACTTCTAATTACTATTTACAAAATTGGTCATACAATTATTTTTACTTAGTCTTATTCTTAATTATTATGTTAAATTTTAGTCTTATAATGGTATAGGCTAAAAATGATGTGTATCAAAGCGATGTTAGCATTTTTTTTTGTATTATTTTACATGATTTATTATTACAAAAAATATTTGGTGCGCCTCACTAAAAAATTTGGCTCCACTGTTGATGGGGATGAAAATTTTTATCGACTCTAATAACCCATTGTTGATATATTTTGTCGACTCTTATAAATAGATTTATCAATTCTAATGACATAATTTTCTCAACTCTAAAAGAGTTAGTTATGAATACGTACACAAACTTTTGCCAGATTTCACTTAACACACAAATAATTTATTTAGCTTTTCAGACATGCTAAACTTCTAGAAATTTGCATTGTATCCCATTTCGTGACGAAAAACACTAAAAATGTGGACTTGGGCGTATACTTCACGTATACTAGAAATTTGCATTGTATGTCATTTCGTGACGAAAAATACTAAAAAAAATACCATGTGCGTGTCACGTGAGTTATTTTTATTAAAATACCGAAAATGTCATTTAGATAAATTTGGATATACGTGGAGTATACGCCAAACTCGACATTTTTTTAATAATTTTCGTTACGAAATATCAGACGGTGTAAATTTTTGAATGTTTTGTATGTTAAGTAAAAAATTGACAAAAGTTTGTATATGTATTAGTATTTAACCCAAAAGGAAGAGATAAAATAAACTAAAATTAAACGGTTAATGTGTAGTAGGGCACTGATCGAGCCAGGAAGAGAGACTCACTGCGACAGTGCTCTTCTTCTTCCTCAGTCAGAGAAACGAATCACAGTGCAGAATTAGGGCAAAATTCGTCTGAATTGCAGAATCAAGCGTTCGGAAGAACCCCCCTTAGGGTTTTTTCCCATTATCACCTCGCAGGTTCGCCTCTACCCGCCATTTCTGTCCACTCGCAGTCTCGTTCCCTAACCCGATCGCGAATGCGAAGCATATAGTTCCGTGAGCTCTGTTCTGGTGTATTTGATTCGTGTTGCTATTGACAGTGTTCTGCAGAGAAGGCGAAACAATGGCGAGCCAAGCCTCTGGTGCAGCAGCAACTTCGAGCGCCACCGATGCTTCTGCTTCGGCACCAAGTGATGTACCTAGCTCTGCTGCTCCACAGCCTTCTTTTCGTGTTCAGTTCCAGCAGCCACCGTCACCGGCTGGTTCTGTTAGTACAATTTTGCGAGCAAAGTTTGTGTTTTTTGTTTGTTTTTGCATCTGGGTGGTGTTGGATTGATTGGTTTTTGTGTGATGCAGGCTAATCAGTTGCAGCAGCCACAGGCATCTCCAATGGGGCCTTCGTTCTCCTACAGCATTTCACAGCAAGGCGTTGGTTTTCATAGAAACCAGCAATATCAATCTAGTGTGGTAAGCACCATTTTATAGAGGAGTGTATATCTGTTGCAATGGGATGAAACCCATTGGACAATTCACTTGTTAAGCAATGGCTAAGCATTGGTTACTATTAGTGGTTGAAGATGGTGTTCAAGCTCATTAACAGATGGACTTGGCACTACTGTTAATGAAACCATATGTAATGAACCCATTTTAGAAAATTGAATTAGTCAAACCAGTTGTTTAGTATATGGTCTTTCTGTTTTTAACTCTCAAAGAAATATTGTAGTGGAAAAGTCAAGTATGGGCTCACTAATCATCCCTGTACCTTCTTAGTGTGGTAAATACAGTAGGTTTGCACATTTTTGTACTTATGGTTGCTAATGCTTCTGGCATGACTATGAGTGTGTGGATTTCTCTAATAGCTGTATTCCATGTCAAATTCAGTATCAATATTATTGTTTGTGTTCCTTATCATTATTGATGGTTGATTTGGAGGGAGTTAAGATTTCAAAATTAATCCTCTGGTTCCTACTTTTCAACTCAGCTCCATTGGAGTTTCTGTTAGTTTGTGTTATGCGCTGTCCTGATTTTATGAGTTGGAAGGATTATAATTGACATACTAAGTTGCAAGAATTGTAGGCTTTTAACTTATCTAATCTACTTAATGATTGCAGAACGTTTCAGCTGCAGTTGCACACGGCACTACTACTATGTCAACCATGCCAACGTTCTCTCAGTCTGTTCCATTGCATGCCCACACTTCTCAAACATCTACTATACCTTTATCATCTGCTCCCAACCAGGGTTCAGCAACTTCATGGGTCAGCAGTGCCCCATCTTTTTCTGTGCCTCCTAGAATGCCGGGAATTCCTGGGATGCCTGCCCCCCCTATGTTAGCGGCATCTGCACCATTAGCTCCTAATTTGACGGTTCCATCTTCAGCCACAGAGTCTTCCTCTTCCGTAGTCCTGAGACCCAGTATGCTAACTACTATCCAATCAAATCCAGATGTTCAGCAGCAAATATACCCTCAATATCCATCTTTACCTTCTGTGGCTCCTTTCACTCAGGGACCCTGGTTGCAGCCCCCACAGTTGAGTGGTGTTCCAAGGCCAGCATTTCTGCCGTATCCCTCTGCTTTTCCTGGTTCTTATCCCATATCTGCAGATGGCATGCAACGCCCGTCTGTTCCATTACCTGATTCTCAACCTCCTGGTGTTACTCCTGCGGGACCTGCAGGTGCACTTCATATGCCTTATCCCTCTTCTGGTCATCAGTTGGCAAGAAGTTCATCAATGCAGACAGAAGTAACTCCTCCAGGAACTGGTATGCTCAAGAGTGTTGCTATGTCATAGCTGTTTTTGCTACCTCAATGTGGTATCGAGTTATGTTTTCTTTTTCCAACATTAATTGTGGTTTTGCAGAGAATGGTAAACATCAAACCAAGGATGAAGCTGCTGTCAGTGAACCACTGGATTCATGGACTGCACACAAGACAGATACAGGAGTTATATACTATTACAATGCTTTAACCGGGGAGTCAACTTACGAGAAACCCCCTGGTCTTAAAGGAGAGGTATTTAGTAAATAGTTATGTAAAGTATTGCTTTTTTTAACCTTGTGTTTTTTTGCTTGCATACCACACCTGGTGTATCTGAAAGAGAGACCTTAGTTTAAGTATGTTTATTCTATGTACTTCTCCGCGATGACCTTTTGTAGTCTTCCATGCAATGCACTTGAGTAGGAATGCATCCTTAGTTTCAGTAGGATCTGGCTACATTGGTTGTCAGGGTCGATACGTCAGTCTGATCATTATTGCCTTGACTGATTAATTATTATTTTTCTTATTCTAAATGAAGCAGGCAGATAAAGTCACAGCAACGCCAACTTCGGTTTCAGTGTAAGCTCTGTGCCTCTTTGGGTTAGATATGTGGTACCAAATTTACTTTTGTTGAGGAGCTGGAGGTTGTCAGACTTCCATGTATATCGCCTCCTACTTTCTCTGAATCATTTCTTAGTCTTTTCTCTGGTTCATGTGTATTTACATTTTATACGTCTCCAGAGTATGTTGATGAAAAACTATTGGATAGCAATCACCATCCATAATCAACTTAGTGTTGAACATTTGTGCTTAGTAGACCTATCATAGTAGTCTAATTCAATCAACAGACAACTTCATAGCAAAGGTAGATGTTCTGGGAGCCAAATAACTCCGGATAAGCAAGAGTAAATAACTGCTTACTATATTATTATTCTCTATATACAGCAGTTAGGGACTGCCTTCTTCCTGTAAAGCTAACCTATAGAATTTACAAATATATATTTATAAGATTCCTCATTTTTTCCGAGCTCTCTATTAAGGGTTAGTACTTGGCAGTTGTACACATTGGTGATATCTGTAGCTATAAAAATCCTCTGCAAGTCCATTTGTATATCCATGTTTCTACCAAGTTGACTAGCTCTAAGTTTCTTGAACCAGTTTCTGACTGGTAATGTCAGAGTTACCAAATGGACGCCTTATGATTTTTGGGCACCTTTTCCATTTATTTTTGAAAATAGCCCGTCTTGACTGTTAGAGTGTTGTTCTTTATCATTGAATCATTGCTTTAAGTAAGTTTCTTCTTTAACTGTGATATCTTTACCTTCCGCGCAGGGAGAACTTGGCAAATACAGACTGGGCATTGGTCACCACAAATGATGGCAAAAAGTTCTACTACAATAATAAAACAAAGGTATGTTTTGCATGTTATCCGGTATCTACTCTTTGGTACTGTAATGAAGTTATTTTGTCAGTTCTTGTTCCAATATGTTCCTTTATATCACTGTTGTCAGTTCATCATTCCTTTTCGTTTCCCTTTTCCTCGTCTTTTGGTACTTGAAGTTGCTGGCAGTCATTTATAGTTTTCTTAATCATATAACACTATGCTTGCATGTACATGTTTTAATATCAACTCTCTCTTTTCTTTATTTCCAATCAGTTAAGCAGCTGGCAGATGCCAGTTGAGGTGGCAGAACTGAGAAAGCAGCAAGACGGTCATGTATTGAAGGAACATTTAGTGCCTGTGGCCAATTCTAATGTAGTAGCTGAAAAGAGAACTGCAGTTAGTTTTAATGCTCCCGCGCTTGATACTGGGGGTCGAGATGCCACAGCTCTGAGAGCTCCAAGTCTGCTGGGTTCATCATCTGCATTAGATTTGATAAAGAAGAAGTTGCAAGATTCTGGTTCTCCTGATATTCCCACATCAGCTCCATCCCTATCTGGAACAACATCCTCAGAGTTCAATGGCTCGAGATTGGTTGAGGTTACAGTAAAGGGTTTGCAGGGTGAGAACAGCAAAGATAAGCTAAAAGATGCCAGTGGAGATGGCAATATGTCCGACTCTTCTTCAGATTCAGAGGATGCAGACAGGGGACCAACAAAGGAGGAGTGCATCATCCAATTCAAAGTATCTTTATTTCTTCTGTTTTATATATAATTATTTAGTTTGAATGATATTTTGTTAGCACGTTTCTGTATGTGAACTGTATCTAAGTATCTATACTTACCCAACTTAATGGATTTCCCAAAAAAAACAGTTTGGTTCGTTTTCAAATCATAAATTAAACATAGTTTCATTTACATTCATTCTCTTCCTCTTTAGGATTTCTTAAAAGGAAGAGATGTTAGTTCTTACGAGTTTTAGAGTTCTTTTAGGAAAATATATATCACTTTTAAATGGAAGAATAAACCTGATATTTGGGTTTCAGATAGTGAAAGTAGGGAAAATATGCAGGTCATGTATCAGTCACCCTTGACTAGTAGTCAGATTAGAATCAGGATCCAAGTTAGTCGTCTTCCATATGCAATTTCTTACAGCAGGAATACTTGAAATGTTTCATTCTGCAATATGGATTCTGTTTTTAGACACATGTTATTGTTTTGATTAAAAGCTAGGATAATGTTCTTCGTTTTTGTCACATTTCAGATTTCACCTTTATGCTTACTCCCGAAGATTTCAACTCTCACGTCACATGTGTCTTCTTCCTTTAAGATGCCACTTTAAACGTGTCTATTCAGAAATTTTAGTGCCCTAAATTTCTTTGCTTATTATGTCGTTTATTTTCTCAGGAGATGCTTAAGGAACGAGGAGTGGCACCATTCTCAAAGTGGGAGAAGGAACTACCAAAGATAGTTTTTGATCCCCGCTTTAAGGTTTGTTGATTAAAGATTATGCATTTCTTTCTATGGGATTTTTTTATCCCTTCTTACAACTATAACTTGTCGGATCAGGTTTCTAGAATTCATGTGACAGGATGGAGTTGTTTATGTTAGTTTACTGAGCCACCACTTGTCACCTATCATTTGTTGCCATGTTGGATAGATTTATGTGATATCATTTGGCTCAAAACATGGGTTGCTTTCTTTTATTGAATTGTGAAAAGGAAGAATCTTTTGTAAATATGAAAAATGTTACGGAAAGTTGGATCACATGTTTTCTAACTGAATTTATTTTTTTCGAGTTTTCTTATATGTATCAACTAGTTAACTATATGTGGCATGCCAATAATCTATTCTGTAGAAGTAAAAACGATAGAAATATAGAGAGATCACACACACGAGACACTTTTGTTGTTAGTCTTTCTTCTGTCCAGCTTTATGATTTTTTTTGAGAAGGCGCTTTATGAATTTCAAGTGTAGGTATATGCTCTTTTTATGGGGTATGCATGCAGTGAATTTCTTTTGGTAAACCATATTGGTAATTTGAAGTCAGCTGGAGTAAATAAAAATTAGTTATATCTTATCCATAACTTTCATTAAGTTCCTTTGTCGATCTTTGTTGCACACTCGTGCTTCATTTACAAGTATGGTACACTGTGTCTAGGATACAGTATTACAGAAAATATGTTCAACCCCTACACTCCCTTTATACTTACCACTGCTTCGGAGATATCTTTGTGTATGCAATTTCTATGTTTGATCTTTGAAAGTTCACAGCTCTGTTCTTTAATGATTCTAGTTGCAACCTTCTGGTGCTCCTATATTGATGCTTCACTAGTTCGCATGTCTTACTTGTCTATACGTTGCACTGCATGCAGATTCTACCCCTTTAATTTTATGGTATTACTGATCTATTCTCTTCTGGTTATTATGAAATAGTTTGTATGCTCTTTTGTCACCCGGAAAAGTTTATCATGTTCAGGCTATTCCGAGTTATTCAGCGAGGAGGTCCTTGTTTGAGCGCTATGTCAAGACTCGTGCTGAGGAAGAACGCAAAGAAAAACGAGCGGCTCAAAAAGCTGCAATAGAGAAATTCAAGCAGTTATTGGATGAAGCAATGGAGGTTTCACACATTGCCCTGAACTGAAGTGCTCATGTTTCTGGTCATTTCTGTTTGTCATAACATTTTGGCGTCATTAACAATGCCTACATTTTTTCAGGATATTGATCAGAACACCAACTATCAAACTTTCAGAAAGAAGTGGGGCAACGATCCACGTTTTGAGGCGTTGGATCGCAAAGATCGAGAGCTATTACTAAATGAAAGGTATTATTCGAAAGAACATAGCTTGAGCTCTTTAATGGTGAACTGATGTATGTGATCTTTTTGCTGTAAGCCTATCACTTTGTATGAGTACTATTTAGGTATTCCGTTGGGTCATATTCATTAAATAATGATGTTAATGTTACAATTAAGGTATAGCTGAGTGTAGTTGGACTTTCTACTACCTGCTTTTGACCTTGTCAGCTGCCAGTGGTCATGTATACTTGAAGAGACCCATTTCACAATAACCGTGAGTGATGTTAGTTGTTATCTGTTCAAGTTCTTTGGTTGTGGAGATCTTCCAGCAAGGGATGGAGATGGATGTGACAGGACAATTCTTAATTGTTGGATCATAGTTTTACGTTGAACTTGAGATGCTAGTTGCTAAACAATGTAATAATGCTTTAATTTATCCTTAGATACGAAGATATCAAAGATGTCGAAGCTTAGGAAAATATCCTTTCTAAGTATTAGTTATGGTTGTATACTTGTATGCTTACATTTCTATCCTGGGAGCAGTCAGTCAAAGAAAGAAATGAACAATTCTGCTAGCTTTAGTCCCCTATTCCACTTGAGCAATGATAGGAATCAGCAGACACTAACTTCGGCTATAAGGGTGAATGTAAAAGGCATTAAAAAAGCAAATGTTTCAATACCTATTGTAGTTACGGATTAGAATAGTAGTTCTGAGCTTTGCTACACTCCACTCGGCTTAATCCTATTATTAACAGTTAGACTGCAACAAATTCATGAGAGAGAGTTGATGCTTAGCTATCCGAGTTCGCTAGAGAATAAACTTTGGTGGGACGTCATTGTAACAGCCTTAAAATTAAAACAGAGCTCCCATATAGTTGAATGTAAAGATGAAGTATAATTATCATTTTTTAACGGTGTCATGCAATCCCCTTATAGTAGTAGGTGGCTATAGGGAACTTTTCACTTTATTGGTTACTTTTATGTTATGTTTAGATATTGCAAGATTAGAATAATGAATTTTGTGACTTAGAAAAGAACATGGTTTCCTTTTCAGAGGGAGAAAATAGCCTAAACTAGTCTTTCCAGATTGGTGTCTGCCAAACATATGATTTACAAACTAAACTGGGCTGTTACATTTGCATATCATTTATTTTAAATTGGATCCTTTTTCAAATTTATATTGAACTGTTTCCTAGACAGTGATTTCCATTGATAACCCTTGAAAGCACATGAGTCAGCAACTAGTAGGCTAGTGACTGGAATCTCGGATTTGCTTTGGGTGTGTCCTTAAGCTCTTAATCTATTTGAATTTTACATTTTTTTGTGTTCGATATATCATGCAGTGGTTAGCTAAGGCGTCTGCTTCAATTGCAGGGTCCTTCCATTGAAAAGAGCTGCTGAAGAGAAGGTTCATGCAGAACGTATAGCAGTTGCTGGTAGCTTCAAGTCCCTGCTTAAAGAAAAAGATGTCAATGTTAATTCCCGATGGTCCAGGGTAGGCACATTATTCATCATATTTATTTAAGACACTTTTTATATCAATTGCATCTCTATTAATTCTGGTATGGATACTTTTTATGAAATCAGGAAGTTATATTTGCATATGCTTTTGTTGTTGTTAACAACCATGTTTGAAATTGGTAAAAGTAGTCACTTGACATTGGAATAACATTGGAATTACATATTAAGTTGATGAATATGGGAGTTTTTGTTGATGTTGGTCTTGCATATAATATTAGTTCAGTTATTAGCCTGGAAAGCCCATCTATATATATTTTGGTGAAGCTAAATCCTTAATTGTGTTCACATCTCAGAATAAAGTGGAGAACTCTGTTTGAAAGACCCGCTATAAAGCATGAAAGCTTTTCTCTATATGCGTTTTGTAACGTGTACGTTGCTTTAACATGCAAGTTCACTTTCCTTTTGCTATTGTTAGGTGAAGGATGGCCTAAGGAATGATCCAAGGTATAAACTTGTGAAGCATGAAGACAGAGAAGTTTTATTCAATGAGTATGTATCTCAACTTAAGGCTGCAGAAGAGGAAGCAGAACGAGCGGTAAAAGTCAAAAGGGATGAGCAGGTAACATGAATAAGGTCCATGTCCATCTT
The DNA here is from genome assembly GCA_036898065.1 of California macrophylla. Taxonomy (NCBI): domain Eukaryota; kingdom Viridiplantae; phylum Streptophyta; class Magnoliopsida; order Geraniales; family Geraniaceae; genus California; species California macrophylla. The sequence continues at coordinate 5,074 of JAYMTO010000235.1, read as the reverse complement.
TCTTCTTCTTTTTCTAGCTTTCTGTTCATATTTATCGATGCACAAACTTGGATCTCATATAGTATGCAAATTCTGGAGTTATATATTGCACTTATTTCAGTTTCACATGTTTTCCTGTTAGAGAAGTATATCTTCACTGTTTGTCAAGTCTAATTGTGTTGAACCTTCACTGATTGGTCAAGTCTAATGGTGCTGAATCTTCACTGCCTGTCGAGTCTAATGGCATTGAAAATTCACTGCTTGTCGAGTCTAATGGTGTTGAATGGTCACTGCCCGTCGAGTCTAATGGTATTGAATCTTCACCGACTATTGAGTCTGATGGTGTTGTCGAGTGATAAGGAAAAAGGGTAATTGAGTATAGATACTATGTGGAGATCAAGGACACGTAAAATCAGGCAACACATTAGTAGTCTTGAGATAGATTGACGAGTTCAAGAAATGCAAATGAATGTATATCATGGATCGCCAGTTGCTAGAATTTGTAAATTTTCAAGTGACTGAAAATGAAAACTTGAACCTTTGCTTATGATGATTTCCAGGAGAAGTTGAAGGAACGGGAACGAGAATTGCGCAAAAGGAAGGAAAGAGAAGAGCATGAAATGGAAAGGGTGCGATTGAAAATTCGCAGGAACGAGGCAGTTTCATCTTTCCAAGCTTTACTGATGGAAACAATTAAAGACCCTCAGGTACTACTTTTGATACATTTCTTGGTGGTATCATACTAATTCTCGATACTCATTGTCAAACAAAATATTCTTGTCCAAATGTTACCTTACATGTTTGATACTGGTATGAGACTCTAACAGGTGTCCCCGTCATGTGAAAGTAAATAACTGAGTACCATGTCTATTTTTCTTGCCTTCTATGATCATAATTTATACTCAATGCACTTGGAATGTAACCGGTGCATGTCTCATGGTTGAACTCACGAGCGTGCGATTTCTAAGCTCGCCTCTCTCGTCTTTGGTATTGAACACGGTCTACGAACTAGTACTTTTACACACGTTATTGTATTTGATCATCAAGGTGTTGTCCTTTATCGTTTAATTTTCATTGGGTTTTTTCATGCCTAATAGGAGATGGTAACTGACATCTTCGTCTACTGTTGTCATGTACTTTTAGGCATCATGGACAGAATCAAAACCAAAATTGGAGAAGGATCCTCAAGGACGTGGCACCAACTCCGATTTAGATCCATCTGACATAGAAAAGCTCTTCCGGGAACACGTGAAGATGCTGTACGAGGTAATTATCCCTCCCGTCTTTCATCTTTCTGAAAACAATGACGCAAATATCTTTTGTCTTAGATATTATTGATAATCCGTTGAAACCACAACTCTTAACAGCTCCTTCAATCATGAACTACTCTCTCCGTCCCAAAATAAAATGTCCCATTTCTTATTGTTCTTTGTTTGCTTTATGTAGAGATGTATAAACGAGTTCAGAGCTCTATTAGTCGATGTCTTGACCAAGGAAGCAGCTGCACAAGAGACCGAAGATGGAAAGACAGTCCTCAATTCATGGTCAACCGCTAAACGCCTTCTAAAGCCCGACCCCAGATATAACAAAATGCCAAGGAAAGACAGGGAAGCATTGTGGCGTCGCTATGCTGATGAGATGGTGCGGAAGCAGAAGTCGGCGCTCAACCAGAAGGAAGATAAGCATACCGATGCAAAAAATAGACGTTCTGTTGATTCTGGACGGTTTTCTTCAGGAATGAGGAAAATCAGCGAGAGAAGGTAGTTAATTTTCCTGGTAAGATCAACATTTTGTTTCTCAGATCTTCTGTAGAATTATTATTGATTCAGGTTCTGTTCTGTTATCGTATGAAAAAAATCAATATATCATCTTTTTATGGACTTAGTATTGAACTGTTTTGTTCTAAATTAGTCTTAAGTTTGTGTTTTGTTTCAATTTAATCTTAAGATTTTGGCATGATTTTGTTCAATTTAGTCCTATGTTCGGACAAAAAATAGTTCGAAATAATTAATTATTGCTGAAGAAACAATAATTGTTTTTGTTTAGAGAAATGCAAAGGATCGGATTTTTGAACCCCAATTTCGTTTTCCTATGGAACTTACAATAGGTACATGTATGAGATAAGATAAGTTTTGTGATTCTGTGATCTTTGATTTTTTTTAGAAATGACAACACGCACCAGTGCACCAGTGATTCACGATCTTGTTCCATCAAGTTTGAAATATCGGAACTAAGTTAGGTATGAGTATTTGGCCATCCCTTGATAAAATTGTTCCGTTGTATGACTAAATTAGAACAAAATTAGCTAAAGTAAAACACTATCCTACTTATTTGCAACTGAAACTAGCATTTCCCAAAATAATTCAATCTTGACAGCACAATCATAGATGTCTTCTCAAAGGAGCAAGCTATGCAAATAATAATATGGATGATGTGAAAATCGACCATATCAAGCAAGAGACAGCTGGTGTGAGTTCAGTTAGCAGAAGCCCTAGTATTGTAATTTTATGCAAAATGACAATTCTTCATGCGCAAGTAAATAATAGAAAATCAACCAAAAAAGTCGCATTTGATGATTTAATAAGAATGAATATCCTTTGGTCACAGTGCAAGCAAGCAATAGTGTGTATTAACAGTATCATAAAGAAAAGTTGACAAAGATGTAACAGATAAATAAAAAAGAACCTTATCCCAACTTAGATCATAATGCCAGACAGATAAATGTAAATCAATGGGGTTAACAAAAATAAGCATATAATTATATCAGCATAAAAAGACTAATCTTTCATATAGAAATGAAAGCAAAACCAAATCAAGGATGGGTCAGCCCAATCCTTCATTGGAGTCCTATCATACTTTTCTAGCTCATTTTTCCAGGAACACCATCAATACAGCTTATCAACAGCTCAAAATGCTATAGTAACTTTTTAAATGCTGGAGTCACAAAACAATATCACCCCATTTGGCAAAGACAAACAAAGCATTAACAAGTATATGGCAATTAATGAAAAGGACTTCACATAATCTTTTTCAAGGGTCATTTTTATACTGTCAACTTGAACAGTGATGGTCGCCATATCAAGGGTTCAAACACTTGATCACTTGACCAAATAAACGTAATAATCTTTTGCTTGTGTTAAAATTCCAACAACTTCTTGTCTACGATTGAATCTGATTATAGATGAGGAATTTTTGGGCAGGCTTTGAACACAAGGTTTAGCGCAAAGGGAGGTGAGAACGCGATACGTAGAGGGTGTGGAAAGTGGAGGCACATGAGATGAGATAGTACATGAGCTGCTTGGAAGTCAAGGCTCAAGGAAGAGAAAAAGAAAAAGAGAAACGTGTAGATTGCTAAAAGAGTTGCATGTGGATATTACGTAAAGCAGAACGGCAAGTCACATGATCCGAGGACATTTTAAGAGCTGCCAAAACTTCAGTTGTAAGTATGATGAGTTCCTTCGGTTTCTGGTTCACATAAGGATCAAACTCAACAAGACATTCGAATCACAAACATATATAACAACAATATGTGGTATATCAACGAGAATGACGAGTGGATCATGACAAACAAACTTGTAAGAAACAAGCATCGCCACGTTGAAAAAGAAAAATATCATGTATCTTGTTGAATAATTGATTATATTCACTTGGAGGCCACGAAGGAAGGTTGTGAAGTCAAGTCCCGTGTCGTGCGTTTTCATCAACAACTTATAGGTCACACTGATTTTACTGGTCTAGCATGAAGTGGTACCTTTGTGAAATGTTTTAACCGAACAAACAATGATATCAAAATGAATGTAGTTGCTAGTGGGGCTTCAATAATATTGCTTAATGCCCATGCTTGTCCCACAAACCAATAGTTATGCTATGAATCTTTTCCACCAAACAACATGAGATGATAGCATAAATAATTCAATTAAACATTTGTACCTTACCTAATTTACCTCATATCATGATAGAAGTATAGTGCAATCATAACAAGTAATGGAACTTTTATGACTCGCATGATATTATTGACGTACATTCATAGACCTTACAGCTTATGAAGGGAGCTCCAAGATCTGAGACAGACTTAACCAATGTTGTGTCATAAAAATTGAGACAGATCTGTCGCTTGACGAGGGCCAAGAATTGAATCTGTTTGAAAACGGTGGGCTGAGGAAGCTACCAGGGAGTGGGCTCCACGCTGACAGCCTGACAGATGATGTTGGAGCTGTAAGCAAGCGTGCTAGATTGGGCCTACGGTGTTGTGCTAGAGCAAGAATGGAGCTGCTACTGCTAGTTGGAGTTGGACAGTGGGTCGTGAAGAGGTTATTGGCTATTTGTGGGCTTTGAGACCATTAATGTGAGAGCCTAATTTGCTGAAGAAGAATCCGCATGGACATGAAAAAGTTTAGGAGAGCAATATTGTTGTTTTGGAGAGAGTGATCTTGAGATGACCCATGACGACTAGGAACTTGTGTATTGGTGGGTGTACAGTAGGGTTGAGTTGAAGCGATGGGTTCATATGGACGGCTGATGTTGCTTGGTTGTATAGTGAAGATAGAAATTTTTGTTGATGGGAGCAGCGACAGTCAAGGGAGCCAAAGAATGGAACAAAGGTGAAAGAGATTGTATACAAGTTCAGAGGGTCTGCAATTTTGGGAGACCAAGTTTTATTTGAGACATTAATTTGCGCGGATTCGATGCGATACAAAACTCTGACCAACGGATTTGCTTTGATACCGTGAAATGTGTTCAATTCCCCTTCTCTCATTTCCATTGATTGAGAGAATATTTATACAATTGAATGCTAAGGAAATAAAGGAAAGTAAAAGCTAATTATAATGAAGGTCAATAAAATGAAATAAAGGAAAATTAAATGGAGGAATAATGGTATATTCTAAAACTATATATTAAAACGAGAGTCATACTTACGAGATAGACCTGTGATTTTTGAAGTCCAACCTAACATATACGACATGGTTGATTAGCTTTGTTGTTGAATGTGATCCACATCTAAAAATTCAGTCCAAACATGCAACTCGTTTATAGCCTCCCATCATTATCTCAAATTGATATATATATACATAGCAGGAACACACGCATACCATAA
>JAYMTO010000234.1:0-14269 GCA_036898065.1 California macrophylla | reverse complement strand
GGTTGATGTCAGTGAGAAATGATGTGGGAAAAGAATGATTGGGAGAGATTGTTGTTGGTGTGTGAAAATGAAAGGGAAAAGAATAAATTTATAGGGAAAATGGGGTAGTCATTGGGAGTGAGGAGTCGTTAAAGAGTTTTCGGCAATTTCAGCGGTGAGATGGAACTTACCAATAAAATCAACGTTTAAATCACCATTAATGCAGTAGAAATCGTCAATCATCGATGATTTGGATTAACTATTTAGACAATATCACTCGTGAAATTGACTAATTACATATGCTCTCATGACAAATGTATTCAACATTCAATACATGATAATAATAGTCTCTTGATACATAACAAACTTGTTGTGCAAAGGTAACAATGTAATACACAAACTTGATAAATTTGTATTGGCAATGTCTTTATAAATTTATCTTTTACGTATCAGGTCGATGCTTTTAGTAAACATCAAGTTTAGTAAAACTTGATTTGTTCATTGATTTTTATGCTCTCTCATACGATAATTTGCCTAATTATATATAATAATTTGTTTAATAAAAATACTTTCAATTAATTTCAAATTAATTATTTGAGGTCTTATCCATTGGATTAGGTCCTCATGTTTTTCTAGAACTATATTTTAAATAGATCTGTAAATTATTATTTGGTAATTTGTTTAGGAAATGATGACATCATTCATATATCATAAATTACGTCTCATATTTATTGCGAGAAAGATATTAAAAGTTTCCGTGACATGCAGATAAAGTGACGCTGACAATCACATTCACATACTGCTCTTATCAACACAAAGAGACAATTTGGCTCTCCCCTGAAACTCATTCTCCTTCTCCACCTCTCTCTCTTCCAAATTCAGAAATTAACCACTCCTCTTCTTAGGGCTCTTTAACTGCAACAACAACAAGAAGACACTGTCCTTGGAGGACCACACCTCAATCAACATACCCACATGTGAAACCTTGCAATGGCTTCCATTAATGCCAGGTCTGAGCTCTCTCTCTCTATTGAGTTGTTGTTCATGTCTTGATCCATTTCTTAGTAACCTGTTCAATTGCAATTTTGGGTTGAAGTTAGATTTTTCTGGGTTTTTTGTCAGCACATTGTTGTGGGAGACAGAATGTGGATTTTGCTTGTTCACTTCAATTTCTGAGTTGGGTTTGGTTTAATGTGGTTGATTCAAGGAAGTGATGGTTTCTTTCCCAAAAACATGTTGGGTTTACTCTGAAATGAAGCTGAAGAAGAAAGATGCAATTTTTACCACCAATTTTGATTCCACTACTCTCTCCCCTCCTTCACTGTCATTCACTAATTCTGATTCAACCCCATCATCATCACCACCATCTGGTGGTAAAATAAGCCCAGCGGTTGTGTTCATCATTGTGATTCTGGCTGTTGTGCTCTTCATATCTGGTCTTCTCCACCTCCTGGTTAGGTTTCTGATTAAGCATAGATCCTCTTCATCAGTATCTGAATCCAACAGATACCCAGATCTGTCCAGGTCTGATACTGCCCAGAGGCAGTTGCAGCAGCTCTTTCACCTCCATGACTCAGGCCTAGATCAAGCTTTTATCGATGCCCTCCCCGTCTTCCTCTACAAAGAGATAATGGGTCTGAATGAGCCGTTTGATTGTGCTGTCTGTCTGTGTGAATTCTCAGAACAAGACAAGCTCAGATTGCTCCCCAATTGCAGCCATGCCTTTCACATTGATTGTATTGATACATGGTTACTGTCTAATTCAACCTGCCCTCTCTGCAGAGGTACCCTCTTCACCCCTGGCCTTTATGCTGAAACCCCATTTTTCGCTTTTGAGGATTCAAGCCAAGAAGATGGATTTTCAGGCCATGGAGAGTGTGTAGTTGCCTCTAAACCAGCGGAGAATGATATTATGTCTGGAAAGAGGGTGTTCTCTGTGAGACTGGGAAAGTTTAAGAGCTCAAATGAGTCTGAAAATGGAAAAGGAGGAGAAGAAACATCAGAGGTGGGAGAGACTAGTTGTCACAATTTGGATGCAAGGAGGTGTTTCTCAATGGGGTCATACCAGTATGTGGTCGCTGAATCTGATCTCCAAGTGGCCTTACAGCCTGATACAGGTAGCGGCGCCCGTAATGGAAGTACTAGTTTGAGGATCGTGAAAGAGCGAGCGGGACAGAATGGAGATCCATTGGGGGATTCAGAGGGGAAGAGGATGAACTTTGGGAGTAAAGGTGAAAGCTTTTCAGTGTCCAAGATATGGCAATGGTCCAGGAAAGGTAAATCACCAAGGTCTTCAGAAACCCATTTGCCTATTACAGTGGATTTGCCATGGACTGATAGAAGAAGCAAGGGTGCATTATAACATTGAAGGTATTGACACTACTTTGTAATTTTGTGTCATGTTTTTTATTCAATTACTAATAGTTTAGTGATAAGTTTATTGAAGTGATGTCTTGCATCTTACCTTTTGGTTTCAAAGTTCTAATTCCATATATTTGTAGCTTGAATGTTGTTTTTTCACCAAGAAAATACTGTAATATCCTATCTAAACTTTGTATCTTTAGTTTAGTTCTTAATCCGTATTATCTTTCAGAAAAAGGATTGAAATGAGTGAACATGATGGTGGTAGGACATGGGAAAAGTGGTTGGAGGGACTCTTGTGATGAGGACCCATAACTAGAAAGGCCAGGCCAACATGAACTGTAGTGTCCTTGAACTTTCTCCCAAAGTTCATTCTACTAAGTACTTATAATTCATATCTTCATGTCTCGGGACCTCAAAATAGTTGTTTGGGTCTCATAATAATGTGCCAAGCTAGGCTACCAACACAAAACCCAAGTGGATATGACCCATATGAGGTGTCAGGGTGCAATTGATATCGATTTCAATGATAGACAAAACTCGCTCAGTCTGGCTAAGTTTTTGGGATCCGAGCGGAGAGAGTATGCCTAGCAAGTATACCTTGCAAATGCCAACTGTTAACTATGCATATTTTGGTCACATTGAGAGAGTTTCAACTTTCAAGTGAAAACATGGGTAGTTGGTGAGTTGATGTCCTAATGCTACCTACTACAGAAGCTACTACTGCCTCCTAAGTCATCAAATCATTGAGCAATTATTACATTGGAATGGAGAATCCTAGGTTATTTTCATGTCCTTGCTGTCAGCTACTATGGATTTAATCTCGGCATTGATTCCATGTCTTTGCCAGAATGATTGAGTTGGAAACATCATCTCCTGTGAGATCAAACATTCGAATCTTAACGAGTCATCTGCTAAGAGGCAGTTGCGGGGTGAGGGTTAGGTCAGAGGTTAAGTTAGTTAATAGTTAGGATTATATTAGTATTTGCAATAAGAAAAAAGATTGAGATCCAAATTCACACAACAATCTCAAATTGAATTATGCAAATGTTGCTACTGCCAATTCAATTCAACAAATATGACAGTTTCAAGCTGATGCAAGCTAACACAACAATCTCACATTTCTTTCTTCCACTCGGACAAAATTCAGTTCCGTACACCTTTTTTTACTAATGTACATAATAAACCCGCCTAGGCCTATACGAGCAAGTAGAATGCCCGGGAGAAAATTTGTGAAGCGATTGCATGTATCGTAAACTCAAGCAAAAAACAAATTGCCACAAACATACTGCTCCGAGGTGTTCAAGAGAAATAAACAGAAGGCTGCACTTACTACAAACATTGAATTCGAAGCTCCTTGGTTGATGACAAAGTTCAGGTCAATCTTGAACTTCATGTAGACCGATCATCACAAACCGGGAGGGAAATTGTTGATTTGCCCGTCTTCCAAGATGTCCTTATTGTTCACCTTGTATGATATCCTTATACGCATGACGAGGGATTTCTGAAAAGAAAATGAAATTTGTAACCACATAGTGTCTACAAGAATGAAATATCGAGTGCAATCAAGTTCAAATAAATCATTCAGCGCCATGAAGTTTATAACCATTTTCTACAATTAACTATTCGAATTGCACTAAAACATGACCACAAATATTGAAGTGAAAAGAAAGATCTGTGGGATTAACTATAATAACATAAAAGTCACATTTACAGCGGACATTAAATAGCAGTGACGTCAAGTTTAAAAATTGAACCATACGGAAAATGAAGCTCGTGTACCTTTTCGTGCTGACTATTAGTAATTCTTAAATCCTGTGATATAGACCCATTGCCACTTGCAGGGAGAGTATTGCTGCTAGCTGGATCTAATTGCAGTTGGAGGAACTACATATTCAATAAACCAAAAGGCGTTAGAATTGCGCATTCTGAGGGAGAGTCGATTTAATAAGGCCATAAGAAACAAGTTTCCACTCTCCAAAAAGGAGAAGATGAAGAAACAAAGAAAAATACACACACGCGTGCGATGCACAGAGTGACTTGTAGAAAATGTAAACCCTACTATTTTTAACTTTTTGTTGTCTGAAAAGATGTAGACTGAAAACAAAAACTCGTTGAAGATGTGAAAATTAAGACTCAATGTATAGGAGTGGACACAGTGATATAGCAGATAAGTTATATGTATACGTAACAGCATCCTCACCTTCGGAACTGCAGCCTGGAAAATAAAATCTGTATAGACATTGGGCGACAAATTTGTAAATGTAGCCTGGATTGCTGTTGTTTGTGGGTTTCCAGGTGGCTTTGAGAAGTTGAACATCATTCTCAAGGAGCTGCTTTCATATGCAACAACAGATGGATATTTTGGATCTTTGTCTTCTGTAATAGGAAAGCAAGACTGTCAATACTTTGAAATAATCCAACCTGCAAACCAATTTTTTGAAGTGTTGAAAATTTTGTACCACTCGTAGGTTGACTTGAGCCAAAGCCATCCAACAAATCCATCATAGAAGCAGCTGTTGTAGAAGAACTGGCTTGTATAGGAAGGGGAGACGGGGATGCTATCCCTTGTAACATGGCGCCCGGCGATTCGTTTACTTGACTGGAGGACAATATATCAGGTGTAGATGAGACATGCTGTGCAGGAGCAGTTGTTCCAATAGACAGTAGATCCATCAGAACATCTTCAGCCTTTGGTGCCTGACTGGTACCTATAAAGTAAAGCAAGCAAATTGATTACAACACCGGTGATCAAGACCATAGTCATTCAAGCAAGGTCCCTATCTTTGGAAAATAATAACTTCTAACTTAATGCTCCAAATGGCAATAAATGAACAGAATATCAACTCTTAAAGATGCATGCCTAGCCTACTACTAGGAAACAAAATTCACAACATTGACGGGCCTTGTGGATCACAAAACTAACCTGATTGTGTGGACGCTGGTGTCATATCAACACCAAGAAGATCCTGGAGAAAATCACCACCAGAAGAGCTAGGTGGAGGGGCATTATTTGAACTAAGATCAAGTAAATCAACAAGAGGAGCTGCAGGAGGCTTGGAATCTCCATTTGGCAGCTTAAGTGAAGCTGCATTGGGAATTGCATCAGTTCCTGGTACACAACTCCCCCTTCTTCCACGGAAAGTTGCCTCATCCAGAACTGGCATCCTTTCTACGAGTGCAGACCTACACCAACTCATCCATCAGTATTTACCATGGGAGGAGAGTGAATGCTTAATAATTGTCAATGAAGTAAGCCTTTGACTAATTATGTTATGTACCTAATATTTTGATGCTTCTGAATAACAGAATTGAATTCTATTGATCTCTGCTGCAATTCAAGCACAAGGCTTCCTTTATGTTGAACGAGTATGTTCTTGATCCTCCTACAGATATAATAGGAAACAACAATTCAATTCACATTTTCACGGTATAAGAAAAAATGGTAAGGAATCCTAGTGAATGGTAGATAAACCCTCGAAAGGGAAACCCTTGTTAATTTTATAGATGCCCAGCATTGTCATTGCCCACCACGTCTCTCTGTCTATATTATAACAGAATTGGGTGACCAAGGTAAAAACAATTATGCTACAGGTTTAAGTAATATAAGAATAGCCTGACAAAGGATATTGAGAGAGAATATGCGATATATTAGTACATGAAAAAAAACATTAACTTACTCCAAAGATGATGGTACCCGGGAAGAGAGTTTTAACAAAGCAACCAAGGCCATAGCTTTAGTGGTGAGATCTGAAGTATGGCGCTTAATAGCATTCTCTATAACATCCACAGCATCAGATTCTGTTACCTGCTTAGAAAAACTTACATTGGCATTGAACTCTCAAACAACTACTTCTATGCCAATAATAACATAAAAACTAAGGTAGCAGGAAAGGATGAAAGTTAGTTTATATATAAAGCGAAACACAAAGATGTTATGCAATTAACTCTTAGTTTATACAAAACCGAGAAGGTAAACTTTTAAAATTAATTATTGGCTTTTGGATAAACCTAGTTGCACCCTGTCTAACAGGTTCAAGGATGCAAATTGTACGACCAAACAACCTTCACTGTTATAAACATCAGTTCAAGTAACACCCTATGCAAATTTTCATTGTCAAAATTTGAGTCCACATATCCCTTCCATCGGAAGACAGAAGATATACAAGGGTCAAAGGGTAGACAAGCCATTTCCAATGTTTCTGATTCTTAAAGTAGACACCTTCCATTGCCAGTTTTTTCTGCGATGTAGCAAATACTTACATCTTTATCCCAGGAAATGAATTCAGGCAAATCATATACGAACACAAATTCCCAAGACACCTCACATAACCAAAAAAGGTACAGAAAATAATTATTTATTAACAGTGACACTTTGATGGATGGATATAAACTATTATTGTTATCATCTAAAATTTGCATCTTCTACTACCTGTATTTAAGTGTTAACTCACATTTTGATTAAAATAATCTACCTTGAGAAAATCCCAGCCATACGTATCAAGTACAAATTCTTAACACTAAACATGTATCCCAAGTTTCAGTAACACTTCCAACAGTCTGGTTCTTATTACCATTTAAAAAAGATAAAAGGGAGATAATGATTGATGCAGAAATTCCTGCGAGAAAAGACAATGCATATGAGTGAACTTACAGTTAGTGGATCCTCTGAATCAAGCATTCCAACATTATTTGCCAACATGTCACCATACTCTCCAATGCACCAAACTGCCACTCGAACGAGGGTTTCCTAATAAAAATAATAAAACATACTTCTCAAAAGAATGCATTATAAATGCACGCACAATGAAAAGTCAGGACAATCAATTGTCTTCTTGAGCATATATTTTAGAAAATAACAATTAAATACCTGTTCAGCAGATGTATGGAATGCTCTATATAGTGCCCTTACAGTATATCCATGGAGATCAGTAGCATTGCTTATCACAACAATAAGGGCATGCCACACTTCATCTTTTACGAAATTTCCGGCCTAGCAATCATACATAAGAGATCAGATGTCAAGTATAACAAAGAAAAACTAGACGAAGTTAAGCTAACTCCATGCAACATAGTCCTCAGGAGAAAAAAAAACTCTTCACAAGTAGAAGCAGCATGTCTAGTTACAAGAGACAATAATCCCAAGTGATGGAAACAAAGGTGAAAAGAAAAGGAGAGAAAATTAAAAACATGTCCAGCTGTTCTTGACACTCCACATAGAATGTAATACCAGAAGAAATAGAATAACTACAGAAGCTGTTATTTAAGGATTGCTTCATTTCCTTGCGCTAGAAGGATCGGATTGGATGCATGGCAAGCATCAGAACCTCAAATTCAAGAAACTATGATGTAATGACACTGTTACAGCATACAAGTTCCCAGAACACTTTGTAGAACTTTACTATAAAATAGGTACTGAACTAAAAAATATATTATGCTCCAAACAAGTTGTGAATATCTACTATTAACTAAGCCCAAAAATTGTTTAAATTTATACCTCAGAGAGAACCTTGAGCATTTGATCAATGTACCAAATTTTCTCTTGAGAAAACCTTCAGCGCGAGAGAGTATGTGTTAGTTGACTAAACATTGCTGGAATTCCAATAAACTCTTGTGACAAATCATTCTCCACTAACCCCCATTGTATTGAACAAACTGCTAGATATGTTCAAACACCCACAGAAGAGGTGGAAAATAATGCCTATGACTTAAAACAGGAAGTCAACTCTACAGTTATAAACAGACTGAAAAATCAAAGAAGCTGAGGAAGACTTAAAACTAAAAGAAACATGACAATGCCTATAATCTATATACTTTCAATGTCAGACCAATAAGCTAGGGACACTAAAGAATGCAGTAACAACCTACTTAAGTTGCATCCATAGTACAGTTTTTAGGAACAATCCAGGTCTCGGCTACTTATTAGTTATTACTATTCATCATAATCTCCTATTATGTCTTTGAGACATTTACCCCAATCCAGAAACTAATTCTTATTACCAGAGCTCAAAAGTGGATAAACTGGGGGGGGGAACCTCACCGTTTACTTTTCCTTTGATATGGAAGTGATACTGAGAATACTACAAAACCCTATAGGATGTTACTCTGGCTGTGGAGAAACAAAACACTAATAATAAATTCATGAATTTCACAACTTACTTGTCAACAATGGAGCAAATTTTAGCTGTGAGATCGCCCTTAAAATCTTGATCGCTTACTTCAAGATAGTCAATTAGCTCTTTTATTAAAGGCTTCACATTGGTCTCATTGACAAGAAGATAAAGAAGCTCAAGGGCCCTTTTCCGAATCGAAGCATCTGAGTCCTGCAAAGAAACAAAGTCATGTTACAAGATAGATGACAGAAGATCGCATGTCAACAATATGTTCTCCCACGCATTCCACGCATGGGTGTCTGTAAGAGAGATTAACAAAATGCACCTAAAAACAGAGAATAAAATTTGCCTCCGCACTATGTCCATACCATGAAGTATGCACCTCATTCCCCTAGGAACAATGAATAATAATTGCACTATAACCTACACAGATAGATAAGCAAGCAACCTTTTGTTTGATTGAGTAAAGTAATAACATCTACGAATACCTTTACACATTCCAAAATTGTTGCCCTATGCCTCTGCACCGATTGAGCATCTACTGAAATAGCCTTCATTAGCATGTTTAATGCAACATATCTGAAAAACAAATGAAGTCCCCTTTCATAATATAGTAGAACACTTAACCAACATAGAGATGAAAAAATAAGGAAAATATAATAATCATAGAGCTTTAGCTTAATAGGTAATTAGTTATTCTCTCTCCTACAATAGCAGGGAACAACAATTCACAAGGAATATTATGAACTCAGAGCTTCTGATAGGTACATAACAATATGCAATAATAATGCTAAACCTGGAGATAGGCAAGCAACACTATTCTCTTCGCCAAAATATAATTTGCTTATATTTAAAAAGCAAGATGCCAAACTTGTTCCCAAACAAGATATTGAACAAGTTTGGAGACAGAGAAAGGTTGAGATAATACAAACAAACCTGATATTATTGTCACGGTTTGACAAGAATCTTCCCAAGATATTGATAGCGAGGACACGTAATCCACCGTTATTTTCAATGCTCATGATTGTTTCAACGCATTCATAGAGAATAGCGTTTCCGGCATTTTTGTTTGATTCAGTTTTGGTTGCCACCTAAGCCAGCATTCCACAAAAGGGAAGGAGTAAAGTCAATTTTTCCAAATAATGAAGTAAATGACCTAAGGTGGACTATATTTTCATATATCAAGGCATAATGGACAAAACCTTGGCAAGCATGCTTACATAGCGGGATTTTGAGAATCCATTATCAAATGCATGTAATCAATTTTGTTACAAAAATGGAATTGTGATACAATATGAGTATGACAACTATTATGAGGAGAACAAATAGGATATATTTCCAAAATGAAGCAGTTTGAGATTGGTGTAAGTGCACAATAACAACAATTAAAACACAGAAAATATGTTAATAACTGACCTGGGCAAGTATATCATTCATACAGTCACTAGCATCTGCATCTCCATGGCCCAACTCACGCAACAGCTTAAGCAATCTAATATGAAGGAAAGGATCCGGAATGCCAGCAACATCATACTCAGGTGCATATGGACTATTCGCAAGATCCCTAAGAGTTTTGACCAAACCCACTGTACATTTCTACAATATTTGTTAAAGCCATCAGTCATCATCAGGTAAAAGAACGATAACTACACAAATCTATGCTTCGCATAATAATTCAGCCATCTCCATAATGATAAATTGTAAAACCTATAGTCTAAAAGTACAGAACAGAGTGAAGGATTATTGCAACCTTGTATAGTATATGGCTAGTCAACAAGGAATTTTTTTTTCAAAAACCAAGATACAAAATGTGAATCCAAGTGAATCAGAATTTACATTTAATTATATGGAAGCATCCGTATTCTAAGCATGCATACTCAGAAGAGAAAGGAAGAATCCTCAACTATCACAAAATGTAATATGTTAAGGAGAGTACCTTTGTTCATTTTCAGTACATATAAGGTTTCAAGAAAGTGATTTGCTAATATAAGATAGTGGACAGCCAAAATTAGGAACTTTTCAATCATTACTGACTACTTAGGAAAGATTCTTTTAAAGTTTAGCATTGCATCATATAAAAATAAAAACATAAAAGTATAATGCATGGCACCAAAAAAATGAAAATAATAAATTGCGTGTAAATTATAATGGCGGACGAGTTACCTTTCTAAAATAGTCAAGAGCTTCAGGGCAAACTTTACATAAATCTGTACAAAGTTGAACTGCTGTAACTAAGACTCCATGGTGCTTTTCTTTAAGTAAGGAAGCGGCAGGATTTATAAAATTTTCCGCCAGGTCTGGTACTTTCCTAATAATCCTTATAGAACATAATGCTGCCTATATTCAACAGAGAACAGTCCAATTATAAGAATTGGAAATTTAAGAGTAAACAGAAGACCAATTTAAAACTAAAACAAACAAAGCATGAAATAACTCCATTTACAAATTCCTGAAGTCAAGTGTTATCTATAACATAACAAGTAAAAAAGAAAGAGACTTACTTTTTTCCGAACATTTGGATCTCGGAAAATTAGCAATCTTTCTACTTCTGGTGCAAGATCACGAGCCATTTCCGCCGAGCAAATATTTCCTAAAGCACAAAGAGCAAGTCCAACAATATACTGGTTCGTATGATTGAGGTCTCTGGACATAAGTTAAGGTGGTGCAAGACAACATAGATTACCCCCTTTTTCTTTTTCTTATTTCTTTGGATGAATGGTATATAAATTAAAACGTTATTAGAGTAAATGGATGAATTAAACCTGTAAGAAAATAAAGCATGCATTTCGAACAGGATACTGTTTTAATGAGTTTGTAACCAACATTAGAACTTCTTGTCTTTCATCAAGAAGCAACATGAGGGCAAGATACCCTATTCTCTTCTCTGGAAATCCAGCAGATGCAATCAACTTCAAGCATTCCATCTGACCAAAATGTGTAGGGTATCCAAGCATGTGAATAAACATCAGCTTTGCCAGGTTACGATGCCGGTAATCGTGATCATTTTCATTAATTGATGTGCGAATAGCTGCACACTCCTTTCTTACAACAGCACGTTCCTCTGCTGCAGTTTTACAAGCACGTATAGCTCGAATCATGTCCCTGCATTCACAAAAGTATGCATGTACTGATTATATTCAAATAATTTGAATTAAATTTAAACATCTCCACAAAATTAGAGGTATGTTAATGTTTTGACGAATTGAGTATTCCACATAACAGGATACTTTTTACCAAAAAAATAATACTAGTAAAAATAATAAACCAGTCTTAATCCTTTCTTACAACAGCACGTTCCTCTGCTGTGGGGAATTATAACATAGGAAGAAAGGACCTATAAAGATAACTGTGGAGAAAAATCTTATGATACCAGCTCAACTCGTTCTAAATTCTACCAAATTATCTTCGGCATCTTGGCATTAGGTCTTACTGTTCTAGGTTTTCAAGGGCTATCTAAAATTTCATAACTTTATGAGTAATCTATACACATTTTATAAAGTAAATTAAAAAGTTGCAAATTTGAACAGAACAATCAATCCTCCAATTGCGTCCCTCCTTCCATGTGCATCATACCACGCCAATCAGCAATCAACATTCAATCAGCAGCTGAACCTAAAACCCAACACTTCAAGGCCTACAGTAAACTACACCAAGCCCTGCCATTGTACAGCATTCAATACCAATCCCCAGACCTCAATTACCATGCAAAATCGTATGAATTACACTGCAATTATCACCCATTTTCCCAAATTCCAAACACGGAAGCCAAAATGAACCAAAATTAAGCATTCAAACAAACGAATTCGAGAACAGAAAATTCGAAAGTGCTTGATCTGGAAAATGGCAATGACGCGAGGCGTAACTAACCTCATGCGCGTTCCGTTGAAGAATTGATTCATGGCTGCGTCCGTGGCGGAACTCGTGGCGGTGGAGCCGAATCAGAGAGATCGGAGAGGAGGAAGGAGAGGCGGAACAGGACCGATCAGGTGGTGGCAGGTACAGCACCTGCGGGTGGATTCGGCAGCATAAATGGAGGACCCGGTCGATGACCCGAGATCCGAATGCAGCAAACCGGAGAGAGATCTGAGGAAGGGACGAGCAGAGGAAGAGGACGAAGAAGAAAGATTTGGATCTGAGAGAGACACTGCTTTCATTTCTCGTTTTGTTTTTAGGTAAGTTTTTGTTCACGACAGTTAATTAACTAGGTAATTTTTAAATTGTATAAATCGTACGCTTGTTGCACTAAATTAATTTTCATATAATTACAATAAAGAGATTTAATTATTATTTTTATCCTTTCATGATTCTATCTAAATCGTTTAGAATTTTATAGTTTAATGACGAAAATAAAAATATCCTAATTAGTTTTCAAAAGAATGTCATTGTCCAAGTTTTCTTTCTTTGATATTCAAGAGAATAATTTAAAACTTAAAAAAATGATTGATTTTGTTCTTTCGTAATTTTGATTAGTCACGATGAGCATGTTAATTGACATTTTCTAGCATGCAACTCTTCACTTATCCTCAAGTACATCTCTTAATCTCATCATTTGAAGTCGTTGTGCATGAATGAGTACAACTTGAGACCGTTGATTTTTTTATATTATAATTTTGAGCAAACCTTTAAAACCCAATCAATTTTAACAAACATTCGCATGTCATAGCTCGGAAAAGATCAAATCCTAGTTGTCTATCCCTTCCATCGACGTACGAAGCATCATGCTGGAGCGATTGTTGTTGTAACGATGATTCAAGATTGAGGAGATGAGGATTGTCGGTGGATGTCCAATCTCACGGAAATTAGAAACTTGAGAAAAGAGAAAAGTAACCAATTATATCTTGTGAAAATTTAGATGTGAACTATGGGTATTTTTGTTCTTTTCAACTATAAGAGACAATTTCGTCATTTAAAATTTATGGACCTTAAAATCTAACGGATTTTAATAGAATTTGTGATGGTGAAAAATTTTGATAGTTTAATGAGTCTCCAAGTGAAATTTAAACGTTAGTATAGTTATGTGAAAATGATATGTAGTTTTAGTATAGTCGATATAATTAACTATTGCATAAGTTATCTAAATGACGATTGGTTATGGTATATATTGTCCACGCAACAACCAACTACGCTATAAATTGTCCATGTAGCATTATGATATAAAAAGATGGGAAAGAACTTATATCCCAACATGTGTGACGGAGAAGACATAATATCTCCATTGAAGTAGCACGTATGCATCTGCTTCTCGCTATCTTTCTTTGATCGTCGACCAAATGGATTCCAAAATCAGAAAACATAAGTGGCAGAGAAGTTGCCTGGCTCCTCGTCTGGCATGTCATCACGTTCTTAAAAGTGATGGGTTCATGATGACAATCGCTCAGATACATTACTCATAGGACGGGATGGCTGAGGTCCTATCGTAATGTAGCTGGATGATTTAGGCATCATGAACCCATTGCTTTCAAATTTTTATCGACAGGATCGAAGGAGGGTCGAACAATAACTTCTCTTATGCTTCTGTTTTTGATTTTGGGATCCGTTTGATTGGAAACCAAAGAAAGAGAATGAGTAGGAGACGTGCATGTGCTATTTCAATGAAGATATTGTTGCCTCTGTCTATACTATCATCGCACATGTTGAGATAGAAATATATTTTCCGTACGCTTTGAAAAATATGCTATAAATGGTTGTCGTGTGGATATTTATATTGTAATAGGTTGTTATGTGACAATTTATATTGTATTTAATTTTAAGTGTAATTTAACTTATTTGGAGTTGAACTGAGTTGATTTGGAGTTTAGATGAGTTTGATTTGAAGT